>CAMPDV010001522.1:0-101573 GCA_946699065.1 Loxodes magnus
CTTCTTTTCTTACTTTACTTCTTCACTTTTCTAAATACTTATTACTTCTCAAAGATACTCCTTAAAAATGAAACTCTATCTTCTTTTCTTACTTTACTTCTTCACTTTTCTAAATACTTATTACTTCTCAAAGATACTCCTTAAAAATGAAACTCTATCTTCTTTTCTTACTTTACTTCTTCACTTTTCTAAATACTTATTTCTTCTCAAAGATACTCCTTAAAAATGAAATCTATCTTCTTTTCTTACTTTACTTCCTCACTTTTCTAAATACTTATTACTTCTCAAAGATACTCATTAAAACTGAAACTCTATCTTCTTTTCTTACTTTACTTCTTCACTTTTCTAAATACTTATTACTTCTCAAAGATACTCCTTAAAAATGAAACTCTATCTTCTTTTCTTACTTTACTTCTTCACTTTTCTAAATTCTTATTACTTCTCAAAGATACTCCTTAAAAATGAAACTCTATCTTCTTTTCTTACTTTACTTCTTCACTTTTCTTAATACTTATTACTTCTCAAAGCATACTCCTTAAAAATGAAATCTATCTTCTTTTCTTACCTTACTTCTTCACTTTTCTAAATACTTATTTCTTCTCAAAGATACTCAATAAAACTGAAACTCTATCTTCTTTTCTTACTTTACTTCTTCACTTTTCTAAATACTTATTACTTCTCGAAGCATACTCCTTAAAAATGAAACTCTATCTTCTTTTCTTACTTTACTTCTTCACTTTTCTAAATACTTATTACTTCTCAAAGATACTCCTTAAAAATGAAATCTATCTTCTTTTCTTACTTTACTTCTTCACTTTTCTTAATACTTATTACTTCTCAAAGCATACTCCTTAAAAATGAAATCTATCTTCTTTTCTTACCTTACTACCTCACTTTTCTAAATACTTATTTCTTCTCAAAGATACTCAATAAAACTGAAACTCTATCTTCTTTTCTTACTTTACTTCTTCACTTTTCTAAATACTTATTACTTCTCGAAGCATACTCCTTAAAAATGAAACTCTATCTTCTTTTCTTACTTTACTTCTTCACTTTTCTAAATACTTATTACTTCTCAAAGATACTCCTTAAAAATGAAACTCTATCTTCTTTTCTTACTTTACTTCTTCACTTTTCTAAATACTTATTTCTTCTCAAAGATACTCCTTAAAAATGAAATCTATCTTCTTTTCTTACTTTACTTCCTCACTTTTCTAAATACTTATTACTTCTCAAAGATACTCATTAAAACTGAAACTCTATCTTCTTTTCTTACTTTACTTCTTCACTTTTCTAAATACTTATTACTTCTCAAAGATACTCCTTAAAAATGAAACTCTATCTTCTTTTCTTACTTTACTTCTTCACTTTTCTTAATACTTATTACTTCTCAAAGCATACTCCTTAAAGCTGAAACTCTATCTTCTTTTCTTACTTTACTTCTTCACTTTTCTAAATACTTATTACTTCTCGAAGATACTCCTTAAAAATGAAACTCTATCTTCTTTTCTTACTTTACTTCTTCACTTTTCTAAATACTTATTACTTCTCGAAGCATACTCCTTAAAAATGAAACTCTATCTTCTTTTCTTACTTTACTTCTTCACTTTTCTAAATACTTATTACTTCTCAAAGATACTCCTTAAAAATGAAACTCTATCTTCTTTTCTTACTTTACTTCTTCACTTTTCTTAATACTTATTACTTCTCAAAGCATACTCCTTAAAGCTGAAACTCTATCTTCTTTTCTTACTTTACTTCTTCACTTTTCTAAATACTTATTTCTTCTCAAAGATACTCCTTAAAACTGAAATCTATCTTCTTTTCTTACTTTACTTCTTCACTTTTCTAAATACTTATTACTTCTCAAAGATACTCCTTAAAAATGAAACTCTATCTTCTTTTCTTACTTTACTTCTTCACTTTTCTAAATACTTATTACTTCTCAAAGATACTCCTTAAAAATGAAACTCTATCTTCTTTTCTTACTTTACTTCTTCACTTTTCTAAATACTTATTACTTCTCAAAGATACTCAATAAAAATGAAACTCTATCTTCTTTTCTTACTTTACTTCTTCACTTTTCTAAATACTTATTACTTCTCAAAGATACTCCTTAAAAATGAAACTCTATCTTCTTTTCTTACTTTACTTCTTCACTTTTCTAAATACTTATTTCTTCTCAAAGATACTCCTTAAAAATGAAATCTATCTTCTTTTCTTACTTTACTTCCTCACTTTTCTAAATACTTATTACTTCTCAAAGATACTCATTAAAACTGAAACTCTATCTTCTTTTCTTACTTTACTTCTTCACTTTTCTAAATACTTATTACTTCTCAAAGATACTCCTTAAAAATGAAACTCTATCTTCTTTTCTTACTTTACTTCTTCACTTTTCTAAATACTTATTACTTCTCAAAGATACTCCTTAAAAATGAAACTCTATCTTCTTTTCTTACTTTACTTCTTCACTTTTCTTAATACTTATTACTTCTCAAAGCATACTCCTTAAAAATGAAATCTATCTTCTTTTCTTACCTTACTTCTTCACTTTTCTAAATACTTATTTCTTCTCAAAGATACTCAATAAAACTGAAACTCTATCTTCTTTTCTTACTTTACTTCTTCACTTTTCTAAATACTTATTACTTCTCGAAGCATACTCCTTAAAAATGAAACTCTATCTTCTTTTCTTACTTTACTTCTTCACTTTTCTAAATACTTATTACTTCTCAAAGATACTCCTTAAAAATGAAATCTATCTTCTTTTCTTACTTTACTTCTTCACTTTTCTTAATACTTATTACTTCTCAAAGCATACTCCTTAAAAATGAAATCTATCTTCTTTTCTTACCTTACTACCTCACTTTTCTAAATACTTATTTCTTCTCAAAGATACTCAATAAAACTGAAACTCTATCTTCTTTTCTTACTTTACTTCTTCACTTTTCTAAATACTTATTACTTCTCGAAGCATACTCCTTAAAACTGAAACTCTATCTTCTTTTCTTACTTTACTTCTTCACTTTTCTAAATACTTATTACTTCTCAAAGATACTCCTTAAAAATGAAACTCTATCTTCTTTTCTTACCTTACTTCCTCACTTTTCTAAATTCTTATAACTTCTTTTTATCTTGTTTTAGTAATACTAAATCTGAAATTCCTCTAGCTTTACTTCTTCACTTTTGTAATATCTCAGATCATCTTTGTTTTGCAATACTTCAGTTTTTATTTTTCTTTATTTTTCTTAATTTCACTTCGAATACAATTTTATTATTATATTTGTTTTATATATTAACTTTATATTTTTAACAAAAAGTTTCTGTTATTTCTTGTGTAGCTCTTATTCATTTTACAAAAAATTCTGAAATTTACTTTTATTATAATTTTTTTTCAAGCTTAATTAGATTCGTTTTGCATCTTCTTTCATTTTACGATCCTAACACTGCCTTCAAATGATATCGTTGATATTCTGTTGCTTTCGAAAAGCATCTACTATGGAGCGCTATCGCTATTGGCAGCCAGGCTTCAAGCCCCTACCAGGAGTGGATAATCAAGAGGAAGGCTTTCCCTTGCAATGGTTGACTTCTACCATGGACTTTCTCACTTCGTTAAAGGAACTTTTTCCTATCCATAAATCCTGAAAGTATGATTCTGAAGGTCTATCTCGGCTCCCACCTTTTTTATTATCATTTCTTACTTTTCTTGGCATATTTTTATTTTATTTATTTTATCATTATTTTTGAAATATTTCTTCTTAGTATATTTTTTTTTGTATTTAATGATCTTTTTCTACTTTTATTAACTCTAAAAATCGAAAATTTTTCATTGCCCAAAAATCTAAAAAATTATCACAACTCAATTCAAAAAAAAATTAGCACAACCCAAAATCAAGACATTTCGAAACCAAAATCAAAAATTATATCCTATATCTTTTTTAATCCCATTTTTTCTCAAAACCCTTTTATATTTTGAAATTTTTTTTAGAAAGATTGTTCCTTTCGGACCTTTATCCTTCCCGATTTCCCCCAGTTTGTTCCTTCCGAAAAAAGTCTTGCAGTGTAAAAAGCTGAGCAAAAAAACAAAATTAAATTTTTCACGATTTAATGCTTTAAATACTCTTATTCGCCTTTCATTTAGCTCTAAAAATCAAAAAAAAAATACCAAAATCCAATTCTTAAATTTTTATCATGCACCAAATTCGAAAATTTTCAAATCAAAAAAACAAAAACTTGCAAAACCAAAACTTAAATCTTCAAAACCAAAATACAAAATCGAAAGTTTTCAAAACCAATATCGAAACTTTTAAATACCAATTCAACAATTTTCCAACCCAAATCCAAAATTTTCAAAACCAAAATAAAAAAAATTAAAACTCAAATCAAAAAATTGAAAACCAAATTCAAAATTTTCAAATCCAAAATCAAAAAAAGTAGTCTCAAATTTTTTATTCCCATTTTTTTTCAAAAACCTTTTTTACTTTAAAACTTTTTCTCAAAAATTTTTATTCCTTTCTGACCTTATTTCAATCCCGAAATCCCCCAGTTTGTTCCGTCCCAACTCAGACCTATAGTGTAAAACGTTGAGCAAAAAAAGGCTTTCACACTTTTTGCAATTTAAAGCTGCTCGTCATCTTATTTCTCCTTTTATTTAACTCTACAAATGAAATTTAAAAAAAATATCAGAGTCAAATCGAAAAATTTTTATCGCAACCCGTTCAAAAAAACAATTATTATAACCAAAATCAAAAAAAAAATTGAATCCTGGATCAAAAAAAATTTTAAGTCCAAACTAAAATATATTCCAAATCCAAAATCAAAATTTTCAAACCCAAAATCAAAAAAAATTCGGATTCATTTTCGAAAGTTTTCAAAACCAAAACTAAAATTTTTCAAAACCAAATTCAAAAGTTTTCAAAACCAATATCAAAAGTTTTCAAAACCAATATCAAAAAAATCAGAACCAAAATCAAAAAAAATCAAAACCAAAATCAAAAAAAATAGTCTCAAATTTTTTTATTCACATTTTTTAAAAACTTTTTTACTTTAAAACTTTTTCTCAAAAAAAATTATTCCTTTCTGACCCTCTACCAATCCCGAAATCCCCCAACTTGTTCCGTCCCAACTCAGCCCTATAGTGTAAAACGCTGAGCAAAAAAAGGCTTTCACACTTTTTGCAATTTTCAGGCTTCTATCTAATGAAAAATTTAATCTGCTATCATTCAAATGTAGTATTTTAAATTTTTCCTATCGTAAAAACGAATTATGCAACTTAAAAGTAATAATAATAAGAATAAAATAAACGTAAACAAATTTTATAAATAAATAAAAAATGTAATAGCACATTGTTTAAAAATTTTCTAGTACTGTACTATAAAATTCAGAATTTTTCTCTCTAGTACTTACTTCAAAAAATTTTCTGACACTTTAAAAATTTAAAACTTTTAAACTTTAAAACATACTCCAAAAAATTTTCAAACACTAGAAACATTTTGGTTTTTTAGTCTAGTACATACTTCGAAAATTTTCCTTACACTAGAAACATTTAAAAATTTTTAACACTTTTTTGTACATTTAAACTTTTGTTTAAACCAATACTACCTTCAGAAAAGACTTAGAAAAATTTCGAAAACGTAGAACATTTTTTTGGATTTTATAACTAAAAGAAATACTTCTTTAGAATTAAAAACTTAAAAAAAATTTATATTCTTAAATATAATATTTAAATAGTTTAAATTCATAATGATCACTTGATGTATCTCTACTTGTCCTCCACACTCATAATAGTATTATTCATTACGCAATTCTAAAATCTTAATCCATAGTCAGCATATACTTTGCTCCAGTCAGTCTAAATAAATGTGGTGTGTTAAATTTTAACTTACTTATTATTAGTTGTTAGTGTCTACTTCATTCAATAGCCTTCCTAAGTTCCATCTTCGGAAATTGTAGTCAGTTGATTAAGAATTATATTCTTGTGTATTACTTGATACTAACCAGTTGTTGTCCCTAGATAATGATAAACTCTTCACCGGGTCCGTATGACCCAATAGTACACAGATACACTCTCCATTATTGATATTTCATATTCTTATTGTCTTGTCATATGATCCAGATAAGATATACTTGTTGTTAGTTGAGAATATTACCGATAAGACATAAGATGAGTGTCCCGATAAGACCTTAATACATTACTATGCCTCGACGTCCCATAGTCTCACCGTATTATCTCAACTTCCCGATACGATGAACTCTGAATCACTGGATATAGCCACAGATCATACAGAATCTGTGTGACCACTCATGGTCTTACAGGTACCTGTCTTGACGTTCCATAGTCTCACCGTCTCATCTCTACTTCCCGATACGATGAACTCTGAATCACTGGATATAGCCACAGATGATACAGAATTTGTGTGACCACTCATGGTCTTACAGGTACCTGTCTTGACGTTCCATAGTCTCACCGTCTCATCTCTACTTCCCGATACGATGAACTCTGAATCACTGGATATAGCCACAGATGATACATAACTAGTGTGACCACTCATGGTCTTACAGGTACCTGTCTTGACGTCCCATAGTCTCACCGTATAATCTGCACTTCCCGATACGATGAACTCTGAATCACTGGATATAGCCACAGATGATACAGAACCTGTGTGACCACTCATGGTCTTACAGGTACCTGTCTTAACGTTCCATAGTCTCACCGTCTCATCTCTACTTCCCGATACGATTAAGTTAGCGTCTGAGGAGATGGCAACCGAATTGACTGAGTTGGAGTGTCCAGTGTATATGTGAGGGAGTTCAGTGATTATTTGAGACATGTTAGTGTTTTAGAGGTCACAATTAATAAATTTGGAGTTTCTAAGATTGGTGGAAGTTAGGTTGGAGTTAGAAAAATTGCAGGAGGTGAAGCTGGCGTCAGAGAGATCAGCATTAGATAAATCGGTGTTCTGGAAGTTTTGATTGCTGAAATATAATTAGTTATTAAGCAATTGATTAGCGGGGTTTGGAATAGAAGGTATAATTAAGTTTGCTTATTGTTAACAAATTTCAATTACTTTGATTTCTAAATTTAAATCATTTTATAGATTTTTTAACTTTTAATCCATTGCAACAACTAAAGTTCTGACATCAATAATTTTTATTTGATTTTGCAATATATCAAACTAGACATGAGATTATTTAACTTGAACCATATCTTGCCTTTGTTTTTAAGAAATTACTTAGTCTTATTAATATTAAGGGATATTCTTAATTTCTTTTTTAATTTAATGATCGTTATGTTAGGCTTGTATTTAAGTTTGTTATTGCAAATTAGGTTTTTATTGTACGTTCGGTTTTTATTGTTAAATATGTCCTCTTACAAACTTAAATTGCTTGAAGAAATTTTATACAAGCTATTCTGTCTAACTTAATGTTAATTATTAATCATTGGCATTCTCTCGTAAATATCTGAAAATATTGAATATGCATGCCAAGATATTGTTTCTTAAGTTTTACATATCTATTTGTTAGTTCTACTCTTTCTTTAACTCATCTATCTCTCTCAAGATTTACTAAAACTATTCTTAGGCTTGACCATTTTACTGTTAACGTTATTACTACTAACTCATTCTTTAGGCTTATTCTTATTGCAGTTGATTTACTGCTTGAAGCTCAGTTAAACGATTCAATAAATTTTAAATTTTACTGCTACTACTAGCAAACTAATCTAATAAAATATTTAAAATTTAATGAAACGATAGAGCCTAAATATTATGCATAAATTAAGCAACGTTCTAGATAACTTCCTTTATCTTATTATATTCTTTCTGATTCTTGCCTTGATAGTCTTTTATCCACTTAAACAACTCATTGATTTACATTTGATCAATTATCTCCTCTTACTGCTGCGGTACTTCTTACTGGACTTGCAATTAAACTTATTATCCTTGCAACTCTTCAGGATTTATGTTAAAAACTTAGTTATGTTTTATACAAACAGTTTTTTAAAAAACCTAATAAACTGTTTTAAGACAAGTTAAACATGAAATGCAACCACATGGTAATTGCTTAGATATTCTCTCGTCTTAATTGAATTGCTTTTGACAGTTTGGACATTGATTGCTATCCATTTATAAAGATTAAAAAATAATTTAGTATATAGAAACTAATTATATTGAAATAAAGATTGATAAATTATTTTTATTATTTAAAAAAAAGATTTAACATAAAAAAATTTAATATTTAAAATTTAAAAATTTTTAAGATAGCATTTTAAAAACTTAAATTTTATTAAAAATGCTTTAGTATTTTGAATTAAAAAAAAATTAAAAATACCATTCAAAAAATAAAATAAGAATTTCTAAAAATATTATAATTAAGAAAAAAAAACATAAATACCATAAAAATATAAAATTAACAAATATCATGATTATATATTAATGAACGAAAATACAAAGAGATAAAAAAATTTAAATAAATAAAAATTATTAGCACTTCCTTTATACGCAGCACTTTTATAATTAATATTTCATATTAAGAAAAATGTTTACATGCTTCATGATATAATTTTATTATCATAATAAGATACGTCACCTTCAATAAATGGGAAATCTTCTTATTAAATATGAATCTCGACTCTTAAATTAAAAACACTTGTCTTCTTAGAAAAGGTCCAAATAAGCATAATTATTAAGTCATCAGTAGGCATGGAAGTAAAACGTTTATACATCTTGTGAATATTCTCAAAAAAGTTAGGATTATCTCTTCCTAACTTGTCCACTCTTTTTTGTGGTGACAATTTATTGTGAGAGATTACTTGTTATGTAGTATACACTACACCAAATGTTCAATGGTTCTCCTGACAACTGCCTACATCCATTTTTTTTAAATAAAGATTATTATGGAAATTTAACAAATTATAACTATCAACAAAAACATATTAAAAATCAATTAATATATGAAAATAATATTTGTATATATATTCGATGAGAAATGATTAAAAAAATATATATAAATTAAACAAAAAATGTTGGATAAAATCACAAACATCTTTTATAAACCTAAGAATAAATATGAAAATAATATACTTACAACCACGTCATCTTTTAAAAAAATAATATTCTTATTAAATTTAACAATAACTACCCAATGAACTAGAAAAAAAAACATGAAATGCTTCTTAAATATTTGAAACTTTAATATTATAGAATAAGCTTAAAACATAAAAAATAATACAATACCACAATAAATCGACGAAATTACAACTTAAAAAAAAGTATAAATATAAACAGATAGTTTAATTCATGTTTAACTTACATTAAGAATTTATAAAGACTAATAGCTGACTAACTAAATCAAAATCAAATTATTAACTATTAAAATTTAAATAGGGTGGAAAGCCCTTTCCTTCGGATGTTGCTTGGAGGCCCAGCAAGGCAAATAAAAAATAAGCGCAGACGGAGGATAAATCGGAGAAAGAGAAATCAATGCCAAGAGAAAGCCGATGTAACAAGCTGAAGAACTCTGAATGCCAGGAGGAAACTTTCTTCATTATAGGTCGGGGAAATGTAACCGTAATCGCATATTGCATCCTATGCTTTGGAAGGAAAAATTACAGGGACTGTAGGAAGGGAAAACAGGGACAGAGAGACATAAATTTTTTTTTCGACATTAAATAAAATTAATTTAAAGAGCTGCGCACTAACGAGAGTGCTACGCGCTCTATAATCCAATTTATTTATTTATGATAAAATTTTTAATCTCCTCAACTCTAAAACTTTATCAGACAAGGTTCGTGAAAGAGGAACTAATATTAAATGAGCAATTTTCAAGGAAGGTATATAACAATTAATAAAGAATTAATTCAAGGTACTGTAGATAGTACCTAAAATGTTATTAAAATAGACAATAAATTACTAGAATCTTATTCGACCTAAGTAATTTACATTTATCTAATATTTCCACTAACACCCTGATTATAAAAAAGAACTGGTACATATTTAAATAGATTCATAAGGGACTGAATATATTTGCGTATATTAGGGAGGATTCCCTGGTAGAGCGTAAGAATCTAAGAAAATAAAAATAGGATATGTAAATATAAGCTCAATAGCTAGTAAACATGTGGCATTATAATAATTCATCCTTGATAATGAATTTAACATTTTTTCAATAAAAGCAGCATGAACGTAATAAACATATTGCCCAATTTTTTTAGAACAATATCGTACCTATTACTAAAATGCAAATACTCTTGCAGGTGGAGTATGTCTATTAGTAAAAAAGTAGCTTGATTCTTGTTAAAATGAATTAGATTTCTCAAATCTTACTAGACATTTTATAAGCGTGAGAGTTAGAAATTTAATAATAGCATCATGTTATTTGCCTAAAAATGAAAAATAAAATATTTAAAAGGACATTGCATAATACCTTAATAATATCATAAATAATAGTGACCAAAACCCTACTATCCTTTGTGGCCACTTTAATGCCTTAATTCCTAACTACGGTAATAATTCATAACAAATCAATAATAATACTTAAAGATTAAAAGACTTTATAAAAGCAAATGAATTAATAATTTTAAATGATTAAGAGTCCAACACATTTATTCATAGAGTGAATAATTAATGCTATTGCAATGACTACTTCTTGGCAACTTAACATTTAAATTCTGATGTTTCGTTTACTATAAGGTTATCCAAGATTCGGGTTTGTATATTGATAATTTTCTACTAAGTATTACATTAAATTATAATTTAAAAAGAAGTGAATAAGATTAACAATAACGATTACTCTTAAAAATTTCTAAACTATAGGATCTGAACACGAGAAACTATTATTAAACTATTTTTGGGATAATTTTATAAATTCTAGTAACTTGGTTAAAAATATGTTGAAAATTAGTATCAATTCATCTGCGATCTTATTAGTTATGATGCTGAGATTGCGCTTGGATCTTAGAATTAAAGAAAAAACTATTATCAATTGCCAAGTTACTTAACTATGTTATTTGTTCAAGTAAAAATGGATAATATTGAATATTAGAACGCATTATCTTTGTATGGATGTCATAATTAAGAAGTTATCAAACTTTACTAGCTTAAAATTTAATCTCATAAACATTATCTTCACAAATTTTGGAAATGAAAAAAATAAAAAGCTAAGGAAAAGCATAAAGATCTTAACAAAAATGCTTAAATGATGTTTAAATATGCTAAGAATCTAATAAACCCAAAAATTCTTAATTAGATTAATTTTAATTTTAACTAACAACAGCAATTTGAAAATTGGGAAACTAACGTTTTTGATAAACATTCGAAAATAAGTAAGATAGATTTTGACTTCTCAAATAGAAAAATAGAGGGAATATTAAGAAATAAATCTTTTAGCTTAAATTAGGAATTAAGTCATTTATAAAATATGCCTCTTCTTACATGATTTGAAATTAAAAAAATTATATCTTAGCTTACAAATAATAAAGCTACAGGTAATGAGGGTCTAAAAGCTGAGCTTATTAAATATGGAGGTTAAGATTTGCATTAAATTATTACAAGTTTCATTAATAACATACTTAGAACATTTAAAATACCTAATGCAATGAAAAAAATAAACATTCTTCCGATTTTCAAAAAGGGAAACAAAATTAGTTGATGTAATTGATGACCTATCGCTTTATTGAACTGTTTACTTAAAATTTATGATAAAGCACTTACATAAAGATTTTAACATTATATTTATGAACGAAACACTTTACATCCAGCCTAATTTGGATTTATTCGTAAACGCTCCACTACTTAGTAAATTTGAACTATTTAGTAAATTATAGATTTGCATCGCAGATGATCTCATAAAAAGTAATTAATTGCTACTTTAATAGATGTAGAAAAAATGTTTGATATCTCTAGGAAATTACTTTTTGATTATCTTGGAAGACTTAGGTTACCTTTGACCTAATATTGGCACTAGAATCTTTTTATGATAATGTTGATGCTAAGTTTATAATTGATTTATATCTTACAAGAACAATTAAATATAACAATGGATATTATAAGGAATTAGCCATGCACCTGTACTTGCAATTTTATACTATGATATTGTTATAAGATATTTAGAAGATAATCAGAAGAAATTAGGATTTCAAATATTATCTAAAACTTTCGTAGTACGAGCCTTTGCTGACGAATTAATCCAAATATCCTCTTCCTAGAAAAATGCCTAAAAATTATTAAAAGCTACATCTATAGTTTTTGATTTATTAAAACTTACAATTAATGTAGATAAATGTGAAGTAATAGAATTCTTGAAAAAAAATAAATGAAAAGAAAGCTAACCTTCCATTACTCTAAAGCTCAATGTAATTTCAATTGCTTAAAAAGATGATTTTAACTATTTAGGATATTAGTTAGGAATAAAATAAAATTACAAATTACATTGTACAGAAATAGCTACCAAACACAGAGTAGCTATTTAAAAAGCTACTGTAATACTTTCTAAATATATTTTAGTATCCCCTCTCAGCTTCAAAATTCTTTATACAACTTTTATTTTGCCTAAAGTTTAATATGGAAGTGATATTACTCCGTGAGCTACTATTTCTGGAATTAAAGGAATAAAAAGCAAGATAGCAAACTCGTAAAGGCTTATTTCAAGATAGGCGTTTAGATCTTAAGAATTCACATTCAATGATTCATGCTTTATTGGTCTAAACTGGCTTCCTTTTACACATAAGGTAACTCAAAAGTTAATGCACTTTTATTAAAAATATATAATACAGCAAAGAAAATCCTAACTCAGACACTGTTTTTTTATTAGAAAAATGCACTAAATTTAATTTACCATACTAGAAACATATAAAAAAATGTATCGATTTGTATAATTTTGAGACATGTCACATGTTTAGAATAATATGTATTTTTATAAACTCACGGGATAAAAAATAAAACATAAATTCTTAATGGAATGTCTCTCTATAAATACACTTATGCCAACAGCAAAAAGAATTATAGACTAAATATAAAATAATTAAAGCGTATTTCCTGAAAATACTTACTCTAAATATAATAAACACTATATTAGAGAGACTATTTCCATCTATAAACTAAGAAATTTTTCTTATAATTTTCAATAAGAACTCAGTAATCGCTACATTAAAGTTAGATATAGCATTATTTGCTTATGTGGCTAAGACTTTGATGAAACTGATCATATTTTTTATTGCTAATAAAATGCAGATATTATTGAGGAATTCGAAATTCATAAAGCTCTTAAAGAAAAAGACAAAAAGAAACTAATTCTTTATGACTAAAACTATATAAGCAAACATCTTTCAAAGAATCAAATTCCTAAAATAGACAAATTAATCAAAAATTTTAATTCCAAATTACTAAAAAAGCGTCTTGAAATTTTTAAACTACAAGATGAATTGTTAGAAGAGCTTCTAGAGGGAAAAAAAGAAAAATTTCATCAAGAAAATAAATAAAAATATATGATAGTGAAAGAGCAAGAAGAAGCTTGATTGACATTTACAAACTTTTATCTTTCAACATATTTGTAATATTTATAGTCTAAACAATATCTATTGCAACTATGTCTCACTATTCTTAAATATTGGAAATATTATATTTAAATTAATTAATTAATAAATTGGAAATCATGCAGCTTAGATCATTAAGAGCTGTAGTAGATGGACCTTTTTGAGCATAAAACGAAATCCTAGAGAATGAACTGATTTTCCTTAAACTACAAAATTACATGTGATAACGTATGATAATGTTCAGAAGAAAATTGCTCCTAAACTAAGAATCAATATTGGATGGACGAATATGTCAATTAGCAAAGAGGAATAACTATATATTTGAAACATAACTCAAGGAAGGTAATGGAGGCACTACAGTTCAATGACGAAATAATAATACAAGAAAAATGAAAAGGAATAGATGGAAAATTAATGATAAAAAGCGATAAAGTTCCATAATGATGTAAATTTCATTACACGAATGTAGAATATGATCACCTGCAAAAAATTAGAGTGAATTAATTGAACAATTCATACAAGTAATACCAAACTATCTAAGATTCAACAAACACAGAAAACAGGAAATATGATAATTATTTAGACTACGGGCCAAATGTAATGGAGCAGAATAAACAATGAAAAGAAAAAAAAAAATCTAATAGAGAGTGAAGCATTTTAATTCTACAATTATAGAAAGGTAGATGAGATCCATATAATAGAAGATTGAGATAATACAAAGAAGAAAGAGAATAGTTAATAGAAAATATCACGAACGTAATTATCAGTAATAACTAATAAAAATAAGCCTTCTTAAACTCAGGCTTGAAGAAATAGTATAAGGAAATTACAAATTCGAAAATCTGATACGAACTCTACAATTAATCAAAAAAAAAGAAATAGATTCTCACATTAAAAATTTTCTGAGAGATATATAAGAGAAAAGAAAATGAGGTTATATTTAAAAAATTATTCCTTATTAGAAAAAAATGAGTAAAAACTACAGAGCAGGATCCATCGAGCATATTTGAATTTATAATAATTTATCAAGAGGACAAAAATAAAAATATGATTTAGGAACTTTATAACAATTCTAAGAAAATGTAGAAAGGAACTTGCGATGCCCTAGAAAAGACTAACAGATAGCTTAACTATCTAAAGACAAATGAAATAGTTGGAAAAGTAAAAAATAGAAAAATAATTCTACTGTTTTAAAAAGACCTAATGATGGAGATTGACTCTAACTATTCAGATCAGGATATAATGAATCTATTGGAAGAAAATTTAGAAGATTCTGATCTGATAAGATAATTTCCAAGAATACTCTTACTTTTGATTTTCTCTTAATTTGTGGTCAAAATATCAATGGTGAAACCACGTAAATTAATTGATTGGTTAATTCATTCATTCATAAAATCTTTCTTCGGCATTTATAGCTTTTTTTTGATTTTTTTGATTTCTTTGATTTTTTTGATTTTTTTGATTTTTTTGATTTTCAGTCTTAATCGGTTGTTTATTTCTACACTTTTTTTTTGATTACTTTTAAACTTCGATTTTTTTTTTCGTTTCATTTATAACTTTCTTATGTTGTCGATTTATATGTCTTTTATCATCTAAAACAAATTTAATTTTTTTATTGTTTATTTCTTTTTCTTTTAAGATTTCTGATAGTTTCCTTTTCCAATCATCATTTTTTCTGTTTTTTCGCTATTATAACCATTTGAGTTTATAATTTTTACTTATTTTCTATTTTTTTGTGGTCTTATATTAATTTCTATCTGATTTGTTTACATGTTTTAAGTGTTGTTAGTCTGATCTTATGAAGTGCTACAAAAATTATTTAATTTTCTTTAATGAGAGTAAATTTTTATTGTTATTTTTTTAGTTAAATAAATAAATTGGATTATAGAGCGCGTAGCACTCTCGTTGGTGCGCAGCTCTTTAAATTAATTTTATTTAATGTCGAAAAAAAAATTTATGTCTCTCTGTCCCTGTTTTCCCTTCCTACAGTCCCTGTAATTTTTCCTTCCAAAGCATAGGATGCAATATGCGATTACGGTTACATTTCCCCGACCTATAATGAAGAAAGTTTCCTCCTGGCATTCAGAGTTCTTCAGCTTGTTACATCGGCTTTCTCTTGTCATTGATTTCTCTTTCTCCGATTTATCCTCCGTCTGCGCTTATTTTTTATTTGCCTTGCTGGGCCTCCAAGCAACATCCGAAGGACACCCTATTTATATTTTATATATTATAATAATTTAAAATATGGACGGTGAGTCTTAAGCTAGTCTCTAGCTTGAGACTCAATATCAGAAAAAGCGAGTCTTATTCTGTAGTTTGTGCCTCAGAAACTCTCCTATTCCGTATGCCGTCAACTTGGATAGTAGCTTGGTGGAAAGCAAGGCATAGCTGAGGCAAAAATAAACTAAGATTTTTAACTATAGAAGATACTCAAGACTGATTTTTGTACTAGAATGAGAATTCCTTAAGAATTTAAACTCCGGCCTTAGATAGAGTCACAAGAATAGAGAGAAGAAGGTTTCACATTTGTGAATTAAAACAAGCAGAAAAGAGTATCAAGACTATATTATTAAAACATTAATCCGTGGATAGCCTATAATGGCAGACCACGTTAATTAATTAATTTATTTATTTATCGTATTATCTGTTCACTTTCTCTTTCATTTATACATTTAATATTGCGTTTAGCTGGAGGAATTTAAATTCCGTCTTTTTCATGTTTTTTTTGCAAGGATTTGATTATTTAATAACAGTGCGATTCTAGTTTTCAATATAATTAATGTTTGTTTAGCTCATTTAATCTTTTTATCAAGGCTTGGTTTTTAGATCAAATAATTTTTTCATTAATTACTTATTAATTTCTTATTATTTTCTTAAGTTTTACTCAAACTTTTAATTGTTACAAATGAAGTTAAATATTTAGCTAATGATAGAATTACTGGAGTTTTATATAATTCTCTTCAAGCAAACTTGTCTAGCAAAATTGATTATATTATTCAATTTTTATTGTACTTGATGAAGCATTTGAACATTAAACTTTAACTTATATTTTTTTATCCTAACTTATATTGTCTGTTTAAGTTTGACTAATTTTATGTGAATTTACTTCCGTTTAAGTTTGTATTTCAACTTGAATTATTTTTTGTATTTGTAACTGATAAGTATAAATGATTGTATTATTTTCTAATTCTCTTTGCTTTTATATTAATATATCTTAAATGATATTTTATTTTCATGGTAAATCTGTTTTATAAATCATATATTACTTATTTCCATTTTAATATTGCTTTTCTAATTCTTTACTCAAATATAAAATTTAATTCTTTAGCATTAAACACTAATCAGTAGATTATTGATTTAAATATTAATAATTTTATAATTAAGCTTCAGTGTTTATTTTTTATTAATAAGCTTCTTAAAGTTCTTGTTAGATATGCTTTAATGCTTATTTTTGTTATTTATATAATTCAATTTAAACTTGCATGAAGTTTATTTCTTTATGGGTTAGTATATCACTAGATTATAAATTAGTTTGTGTTTATTTATGGCTTTTAACTAGTTATGTTTAAGTAAATTATTAATTACTAAGAGTTTATTCAATATATTTCTTTATTTCATCTGTTTAAATTAACTTTTCTTTTGAGCTATCATAATTTGTTTATATTGATTATTCATTTCTTCCAGAAATACTTATACCAGTCTAGACAATTTAATTATTAAGGCAAATTCAGGAATTTGCTTAAACTTCTTTATCTAAAATTATATTTAATTTGTTGCAAAATTTAACTTTTTAGACCTTATTTTTAATTATTATTACTCTTATAGATCTAACATTAGCATCTAATTTTCATTTTTGATTTCCTTGATTTTCTTAGTAATTTTATTTATATAAGTCTTATACTATTCAAAGGTTGCTTCATAAGAACTTTTCATGACTTAAATATTTTGATTATTTTATGTAAGAATAGTGTTTAGTTTTTCTAAAGAATTGTTATTATATATAAAAAATATAAAATGGATGTCGGCCGCGTCAGACAAATTAGTAAGTAATCTGGTGCAGAGTATATTGCATTGCGAGTAATCTCACACTAGATGCCACCACGAAGAATGGTGGATAAGCTCCGTTGAGACATACCTAACTTACCCCGAGGGTTCTCTCTAGCAGTATGAAAGTTTGACTGATGGGCCTTCTTATTACCGACTTAATAACTATCTCTTATTTGGACCTTATTCAAGAAGACTGGAGCGTTTAACTCAAGATTTTAGAATAAATTTTAATAAGAAGATTCCCCATTTGGAGAAGCTGACATGACTCTTCGGACCTCTAGAATTTTAACAAGAAACATGAGAACATTTTTCTTAATATTAAATATTAATATTGAAAGAGCTGCGCGCCAATGAGGTGCTACGCGCTCTATAATAATTTTATTTATTTATCAGTTAATTTTTATATTTTAATCTTGAGTTTTTTTACTTCATTTAGAAGTATTTCATTTATATTTTTCAACTTAAAGAGTATCTTAAATATTCATAATATTATTTACTGCTTTTAACTGGTTAGAGAATGAATTATCAAAAGTATCTTACTATGTAGAGGATACTTTTGATACGAGTGTTGAGACTGAGGTACCAATCTAGTTTTTTTATCTATAAATATATTTTTGAATCTTTAGAATTCTTGTTAGCTAATTTCCAGTTCTTAAGGAATTTCGAAGTAATTTTAACGGAATTCGAAGGATTTTGTTAACTGGAGATTAACTACAATTATTTAATAAAGCTCTTAACAAGTTTATAATATGCTTCACGGATTTTAGTTGAAATTAATCAGGATAAATTTTAGAAAGTAGTCGAGCAACTACCTATGCTCATTTAATTAGATAGCAGTTCTTTATTTTTAGGTAAAAAAGATTCGTCAAGATTTTAATCCCGCGATATTTAGAAATCATTCATTTTTTTATATTTAGAATTTATTTAAAGAGTTATTTCCTATAGCTTCCTCTATGTATGGAATACAATCGCTTCCATAACCAAATATTTGATTTATAAAGAATTTTATTATTATAGATGCATTATATAGAGTGATTCTTTTATAAATTTTAATTTGCTTAAAATCCATGCTTGGGTTTTCTGTCATTCTTAGATTCTTGACTCCAGATTTTTTTAATATGAAATATTTTCTTATATCCAATGACCCAAATACTTAAATTTCTTCACTTTCTCTATTACTATACCATTTATCGTGATTATCTCTTATTTTTGTCATGCATTACCATTTCATACTATTCATTTTGTTGTGTCCGCAATTTATAAATTATAGCGTTATGATCATTATTATAGTATATCAGTTAAATCATCTAGTTAATCTGGATGAACTAATGGTACAATATCATCAGCATATGCTAGGGCGCCTATATATCTTACTTCTGTTCTCAATTCCGTTTCGGTCTGCATTTTAATACCAACTTCTTTTTCCTTTAGTTCATGCAATAACTAATTTAATACTATATTGAATAATTTCGGGGAGCAGATACATCCTATTTTACTCCGCTTAGTTTCAAATTCTTCAGAGATAAGATAATATATTCTTAATCTTATTCTCTCCTCTTTATATATGATTGATCGGAAACTTATTATTCCTTAAGGTACTTTGATCTTATTCAATATTTTAATAAATTTAATCAAATTACTGAATCAAATGTTTTTTAAAAATAAAATAAAAATGACGATAGTCTCTTGATTTTTAAAATAAAGTAATTCAAGTAAAGTTCTTTTATAGAATATTTATTGAGAGCATAATTTACCTACTTTAAATCCGTACTACATTTCGAAATCAAATCTCTACAAGTAAGGATTTGAATCTAAAATAGTTAGAGATCTAAGATTTTTAAAAGGAGACTTAAAAGTGATATGGAGAATTGTTTAAAGGGTTATATGTGTTATATTTAAGTAAGATATATAAAATAGGATTCTTTAATCTTTTTTGTTATTTCTCAAAACGAATAAACATTTAAATTTATTTTGAAGTAAAATTAATAGAAGACTTCAATCCGGCTAAATAAGCGTAATTAATTTAAATTAGTCATGACGTTTTCATTAGTTTATTTGATCAAGAAAAATATTTATGTCTCAATAAAATATTTTGTAATTTTAATCGAAAATATTTTGGCCTGTCATTATTAAATAAAATGAAATCGTTAAAATATTTAAAATATTTTGATTCTCAAAGATTTATATAGTCATAAAGTTAAAACAAATTTCTTCTGTACTTTTATTCACATTCATAAAATTATTTTATAAATGTTGTTAACTCGAAAAAAGTTCTCAAAACAAGTTTACTTTAACTTTGAAGATCAGTTTAAAAAAAAGAAAATAAACAAAGGAAAAACGAGTACAATGTCCAAAAAAATAAATAAAATGCATTGATATTGAAATTTTGATAATTTAAAAAAATCTTTAATTGTATGAAAAACATTTTCTTTTTAATAAATAAGTTAAAAGGTAAAAAAATTGAAAAAAAGAAGACGACTTATGGTCTTACAGCTACCTGTCTTGACGTCCCATAGTCTTACCGTATTATCATGACATCCCGATACGATGAACTCTGAATCACTGGATATAGCCACATATAATACAAAACTAGTGTGACCACTCATGGTCTTACAGGTACCTGTCTTGACGTCTCATAGTCTCACCGTCTTATCTCCAGTTCCCGATACGATGAACTCTGAATCACTGGATATAGCCACAGATAATACATAACTAGTGTGACCACTCATGGTCTTACAGCTACCTGTCTTGACGTCCCATAGTCTCACCGTATAATCTGCACTTCCCGATACGATGAACTCTGAATCACAGGATATAGCCACAGATAATAAATAATCTGTGTGACCACTCATGGTCTTACAGGTACCTGTCTTGACGTCCCATAGTCTCACCGTATAATCTGCACTTCCCGATACGATGAACTCTGAGTCACTGGATATAGCCACAGATAATACATAATCTGTGCGACCACTCATGGTCTAACAGGTACCTTTCTTGAAGTCCCATAGTCTCACCGTCTTATCTCTACTTCCCGATACGATGAACTCTGAATCACTGGATATAGCCACAGATGATACATAATCTGTGCGACCACTCATGGTCTTACAGGTACCTGTCTTGACGTCCCATAGTCTCACCGTCTTATCTCCACTTCCCGATACGATGAACTCTGAATCACTGGATATAGCCACAGATAATACAGAATTAATGTGACCACTCATGGTCTTACAGGTACCTGTCTTGACGTCCCATAGTCTCACCGTCTTATCTCTACTTCCCGATACGATGAACTCTGAATCACTGGATATAGCCACAGAGAATACAGAACTAGTGTGACCACTCATGGTCTTACAGGTACCTGTCTTGACGTCCCATAGTCTCACCGTCTTATCTGCACTTCCCGATACGATGAACTCTGAATCACTGGATATAGCCACAGATAATACATAATCTGTGCGACCACTCATGGTCTTACAGGTACCTGTCTTGACGTCCCATAGTCTTACCGTATTATCATAACTTCCCGATACGATGAACTCTGAATCACTGGATATAGCCACAGATAATACATAATCTGTGCGACCACTCATGGTCTTATAGCTACCTGTCTTGACGTCCCATAGTCTCACCGTCTTATCTCCACTTCCCGATACGATGAACTCTGAATCACTGGATATAGCCACAGATAATACATAACTAGTGTGATCACTCATGGTCTTACAGGTACCTGTCTTGACGTTCCATAGTCTCACCGTATTATCATAACTTCCCGATACGATGAACTCTGAGTCACTGGATATAGCCACAGATAATACATAACTAGTGTGACCACTCATGGTCTTACAGGTACCTGTCTTGACGTCCCATAGTCTCACCGTCTTATCTCTACTTCCCGATACGATGAACTCTGAATCACAGGATATAGCCACAGATAATACATAACTAGTGTGACCACTCATGGTCTTACAGGTACCTGTCTTGACGTCCCATAGTCTCACCGTCTTATCTCCACTTCCCGATACGATGAACTCTGAATCACTGGATATAGCCACAGATAATACATAACTAGTGTGACCACTCATGGTCTTACAGGTACCTGTCTTGACGTCCCATAGTCTTACCGTATTATCATAACTTCCCGATACGATGAACTCTGAATCACTGGATATAGCCACAGATAATACATAATCTGTGCGACCACTCATGGTCTAACAGGTACCTTTCTTGAAGTCCCATAGTCTCACCGTCTTATCTCTACTTCCCGATACGATGAACTCTGAATCACTGGATATAGCCACAGATGATACATAATCTGTGCGACCACTCATGGTCTTACAGGTACCTGTCTTGACGTCCCATAGTCTCACCGTCTTATCTCCACTTCCCGATACGATGAACTCTGAATCACTGGATATAGCCACAGATAATACAGAATTAATGTGACCACTCATGGTCTTACAGGTACCTGTCTTGACGTCCCATAGTCTCACCGTCTTATCTCTACTTCCCGATACGATGAACTCTGAATCACTGGATATAGCCACAGAGAATACAGAACTAGTGTGACCACTCATGGTCTTACAGGTACCTGTCTTGACGTCCCATAGTCTCACCGTCTTATCTGCACTTCCCGATACGATGAACTCTGAATCACTGGATATAGCCACAGATAATACATAATCTGTGCGACCACTCATGGTCTTACAGGTACCTGTCTTGACGTCCCATAGTCTTACCGTATTATCATAACTTCCCGATACGATGAACTCTGAATCACTGGATATAGCCACAGATAATACATAATCTGTGCGACCACTCATGGTCTTATAGCTACCTGTCTTGACGTCCCATAGTCTCACCGTCTTATCTCCACTTCCCGATACGATGAACTCTGAATCACTGGATATAGCCACAGATAATACATAACTAGTGTGATCACTCATGGTCTTACAGGTACCTGTCTTGACGTTCCATAGTCTCACCGTATTATCATAACTTCCCGATACGATGAACTCTGAGTCACTGGATATAGCCACAGATAATACATAACTAGTGTGACCACTCATGGTCTTACAGGTACCTGTCTTGACGTCCCATAGTCTCACCGTCTTATCTCTACTTCCCGATACGATGAACTCTGAATCACAGGATATAGCCACAGATAATACAGAATTAGTGTGACCACTCATGGTCTTACAGGTACCTGTCTTGACGTCCCATAGTCTCACCGTCTTATCTCTACTTCCCGATACGATGAACTCTGAATCACTGGATATAGCCACAGAATATACAGAATCTGTGTGACCACTCATGGTCTTACAGGTACCTGTCTTGACGTCCCATAGTCTCACCGTATAATCTGCACTTCCCGATACGATGAACTCTGAATCACTGGATATAGTCACAGATAATACATAATGTGTGTGACCACTCATGGTCTTACAGGTACCTGTCTTGACGTCCCATAGTCTTACCGTATTATCATAACTTCCCGATACGATGAACTCTGAATCACTGGATATAGCCACAGCATATACATAACTAGTGTGACCACTCATGGTCTTAAAGCTACCTTTCTTGACGTCCCATAGTCTCACCGTCTTATCTGCACTTCCCGATACGATGAACTCTGAATCACTGGATATAGCCACAGCATATACATAATCTTTGTGACCACTCATGGTCTTACAGGTACCTGTCTTGACGTCCCATAGTCTCACCGTCTTATCTGCACTTCCCGATACGATGAACTCTGAATCACTGGATATAGCCACAGATAATACATAACTAGTGTGACCACTCATGGTCTTACAGCTACCTGTCTTGACGTCCCATAGTCTCACCGTATAATCTGCACTTCCCGATACGATGAACTCTGAATCACTGGATATAGCCACAGATGATACATAATCTTTGTGACCACTCATGGTCTTACAGGTACCTGTCTTGACGTCCCATAGTCTCACCGTCTTATCTCTACTTCCCGATACGATGAACTCTGAATCACTGGATATAGCCACAGATAATACAGAATTAGTGTGACCACTCATGGTCTTACAGGTACCTTTCTTGACGTCCCATAGTCTCACCGTATTATCATGACATCCCGATACGATGAACTCTGAATCACTGGATATAGCCACAGCATATACATAACTAGTGTGACCACTCATGGTCTTACAGCTACCTGTCTTGACGTCCCATAGTCTCACCGTATAATCTGCACTTCCCGATACGATGAACTCTGAATCACTGGATATAGCCACAGATAATACAGAATTAGTGTGACCACTCATGGTCTTACAGGTACCTGTCTTGACGTCCCATAGTCTCACCGTCTTATCATCACTTCCCGATACGATGAACTCTGAATCACTGGATATAGCCACAGATAATACAGAATTAGTGTGACCACTCATGGTCTTACAGGTACCTGTCTTGACGTCCCATAGTCTCACCGTCTTATCTCTACTTCCCGATACGATGAACTCTGAATCACTGGATATAGCCACAGCATATACATAACTAGTGTGACCACTCATGGTCTTACAGGTACCTGTCTTGACGTCCCATAGTCTCACCGTATAATCTGCACTTCCCGATACGATGAACTCTGAATCACTGGATATAGCCACAGATCATACATAACTAGTGTGACCACTCATGGTCTTACAGGTACCTGTCTTGACGTCCCATAGTCTCACCGTCTTATCTCCACTTCCCGATACGATGAACTCTGAATCACTGGATATAGCCACAGATAATACATAATCTGTGCGACCACTCATGGTCTTACAGCTACCTGTCTTGACGTCCCATAGTCTCACCGTCTTATCTCCACTTCCCGATACGATGAACTCTGAATCACTGGATATAGCCACAGATAATACATAACTAGTGTGACCACTCATGGTCTTACAGGTACCTGTCTTGACGTCCCATAGTCTCACCGTCTTATCTCTACTTCCCGATACGATGAACTCTGAATCACTGGATATAGCCACAGATGATACATAATCTTTGTGACCACTCATGGTCTTACAGGTACCTGTCTTGACGTCCCATAGTCTCACCGTCTTATCTCCACTTCCCGATACGATGAACTCTGAATCACTGGATATAGCCACAGCATATACATAACTAGTGTGACCACTCATGGTCTTACAGGAACCTGTCTTGACGTCCCATAGTCTCACCGTATAATCTGCACTTCCCGATACGATGAACTCTGAATCACTGGATATAGCCACAGATAATACATAATGTGTGCGACCACTCATGGTCTTACAGCTACCTGTCTTGACGTCCCATAGTCTCACCGTCTTATCTCTACTTCCCGATACGATGAACTCTGAATCACTGGATATAGCCACAGATAATACAGAAT
This sequence comes from Loxodes magnus, assembly GCA_946699065.1. Lineage (NCBI taxonomy): Eukaryota > Ciliophora > Karyorelictea > Loxodida > Loxodidae > Loxodes > Loxodes magnus. Next base: position 24,966 of record CAMPDV010001522.1, read on the forward strand.
TAGTGTGACCACTCATGGTCTTACAGGTACCTGTCTTGACGTCCCATAGTCTCACCGTCTTATCATCACTTCCCGATACGATGAACTCTGAATCACTGGATATAGCCACAGATAATACAGAATTAGTGTGACCACTCATGGTCTTACAGGTACCTGTCTTGACGTCCCATAGTCTCACCGTCTTATCTCTACTTCCCGATACGATGAACTCTGAATCACTGGATATAGCCACAGCATATACATAACTAGTGTGACCACTCATGGTCTTACAGGTACCTGTCTTGACGTCTCATAGTCTCACCGTCTTATCTCCAGTTCCCGATACGATGAACTCTGAATCACAGGATATAGCCACAGATAATACATAACTAGTGTGACCACTCATGGTCTTACAGCTACCTGTCTTGACGTCCCATAGTCTCACCGTATAATCTGCACTTCCCGATACGATGAACTCTGAATCACAGGATATAGCCACAGATAATAAATAATCTGTGTGACCACTCATGGTCTTACAGCTACCTGTCTTGACGTCCCATAGTCTCACCGTATAATCTGCACTTCCCGATACGATGAACTCTGAATCACTGGATATAGCCACAGATAATACATAACTAGTGTGACCACTCATGGTCTTACAGGTACCTTTCTTGACGTCCCATAGTCTCACCGTCTTATCTCTACTTCCCGATACGATGAACTCTGAATCACTGGATATAGCCACAGATAATACAGAATTAGTGTGACCACTCATGGTCTTACAGGTACCTGTCTTGACGTCCCATAGTCTCACCGTCTTATCTGCACTTCCCGATACGATGAACTCTGAATCACTGGATATAGTCACATATATTACATAATCTGTGTGACCACTCATGGTCTTACAGGTACCTTTCTTGACGTCCCATAGTCTTACCGTATAATCTGCACTTCCCGATACGATGAACTCTGAATCACTGGATATAGCCACAGATGATACAGAATTAGTGTGACCACTCATGGTCTTACAGGTACCTTTCTTGACGTCACATAGTCTCACAATCTTATCTCTACTTCCCGATACGATGAACTCTGAATCACTGGATATAGCCACAGATAATACAGAATTAGTGTGACCACTCATGGTCTTACAGGTACCTGTCTTGACGTCCCATAGTCTCACCGTCTTATCTCAACTTCCCGATACGATGAACTCTGAATCACTGGATATAGCCACAGATAATACAGAATTAGTGTGACCACTCATGGTCTTACAGGTACCTTTCTTGACGTCCCATAGTCTCACCGTATTATCATGACATCCCGATACGATGAACTCTGAATCACTGGATATAGCCACAGATAATACAGAATTAGTGTGACCACTCATGGTCTTACAGGTACCTGTCTTGACGTCCCATAGTCTCACCGTTTTATCTGCACTTCCCGATACGATGAACTCTGAATCACTGGATATAGTCACATATATTACATAATCTGTGTGACCACTCATGGTCTTACAGGTACCTTTCTTGACGTCCCATAGTCTTACCGTCTTATCATGACATCCCGATACGATGAACTCTGAATCACAGGATATAGCCACAGATGATACTTAATCTGTGTGACCACTCATGGTCTTACAGGTACCTGTCTTGACGTCCCATAGTCTCACCGTATTATCATAACTTCCTGATACGATGAACTCTGAATCACTGGATATAGCCACAGAGAATACAAAACTAGTGTGACCACTCATGGTCTTACAGGAACATGTCTTGACGTCTCATAGTCTCACCGTCTTATCTCCACTTCCCGATACGATGAACTCTGAATCACTGGATATAGCCACAGATAATAAATAATCTGTGCGACCACTCATGGTCTTACAGCTACCTGTCTTGACGTCCCATAGTATCACCGTATAATCATCACTTCCCGATACGATGAACTCTGAATCACAGGATATAGCCACAGATAATAAATAATCTGTGCGACCACTCATGGTCTTACAGCTACCTGTCTTGACGTCCCATAGTCTCACCGTCTTATCTCCACTTCCCGATACGATGAACTCTGAATCACTGGATATAGCCACAGAGAATACAGAACTAGTGTGACTACTCATGGTCTTACAGGTACCTGTCTTGACGTCCCATAGTCTCACCGTCTTATCTCTACTTCCCGATACGATGAACTCTGAATCACTGGATATAGTCACATATATTACATAATCTGTGTGACCACTCATGGTCTTACAGGTACCTTTCTTGACGTCCCATAGTCTTACCGTATAATCTGCACTTCCCGATACGATGAACTCTGAATCACTGGATATAGCCACAGATGATACAGAATTAGTGTGACCACTCATGGTCTTACAGGTACCTTTCTTGACGTCACATAGTCTCACAATCTTATCTCTACTTCCCGATACGATGAACTCTGAATCACTGGATATAGCCACAGATAATACAGAATTAGTGTGACCACTCATGGTCTTACAGGTACCTGTCTTGACGTCCCATAGTCTCACCGTCTTATCTCAACTTCCCGATACGATGAACTCTGAATCACTGGATATAGCCACAGATAATACAGAATTAGTGTGACCACTCATGGTCTTACAGGTACCTTTCTTGACGTCCCATAGTCTCACCGTATTATCATGACATCCCGATACGATGAACTCTGAATCACTGGATATAGCCACAGATAATACAGAATTAGTGTGACCACTCATGGTCTTACAGGTACCTGTCTTGACGTCCCATAGTCTCACCGTTTTATCTGCACTTCCCGATACGATGAACTCTGAATCACTGGATATAGTCACATATATTACATAATCTGTGTGACCACTCATGGTCTTACAGGTACCTTTCTTGACGTCCCATAGTCTTACCGTCTTATCATGACATCCCGATACGATGAACTCTGAATCACAGGATATAGCCACAGATGATACTTAATCTGTGTGACCACTCATGGTCTTACAGGTACCTGTCTTGACGTCCCATAGTCTCACCGTATTATCATAACTTCCTGATACGATGAACTCTGAATCACTGGATATAGCCACAGATAATACAGAATTAGTGTGACCACTCATGGTCTTACAGGTACCTGTCTTGACGTCTCATAGTCTCACCGTCTTATCTCCAGTTCCCGATACGATGAACTCTGAATCACTGGATATAGCCACAGCATATACATAACTAGTGTGACCACTGATGGTCTTACAGGTACCTTTCTTGACGTCCCATAGTCTCACAATCTTATCTCTACTTCCCGATACGATGAACTCTGAATCACTGGATATAGCCACAGATAATACAGAATTAGTGTGACCACTCATGGTCTTACAGGTACCTGTCTTGACGTCCCATAGTCTCACCGTCTTATCTCTACTTCCCGATACGATGAACTCTGAATCACTGGATATAGCCACAGCATATACATAACTAGTGTGACCACTCATGGTCTTACAGCTACCTGTCTTGACGTCCCATAGTCTCACCGTCTTATCTCCAGTTCCCGATACGATGAACTCTGAATCACTGGATATAGCCACAGATAATACATAACTAGTGTGACCACTCATGGTCTTACAGGTACCTGTCTTGACGTCCCATAGTCTCACCGTATAATCTGCACTTCCCGATACGATGAACTCAGAATCACAGGATATAGCCACAGATAATACAGAATTAGTGTGACCACTCATGGTCTTACAGGTACCTGTCTTGACGTCCCATAGTCTCACCGTCTTATCTGCACTTCCCGATACGATGAACTCTGAATCACTGGATATAGCCACAGCATATACATAACTAGTGTGACCACTCATGGTCTTACAGGTACCTTTCTTGACGTCCCATAGTCTTACCTTCTTATCATGACATCCCGATACGATGAACTCTGAATCACAGGATATAGCCACAGCATATACATAACTAGTGTGACCACTCATGGTCTTACAGATACCTGTCTTGACGTCCCATAGTCTCACCGTCTTATCATCACTTCCCGATACGATGAACTCTGAATCACTGGATATAGCCACAGATCTTATATATTCTGTGTGACCACTCATGGTCTTACAGGTACCTTTCTTGACGTCCCATAGTCTCACCGTCTTATCATGACATCCCGATACGATGAACTCTGAATCACAGGATATAGCCACAGCATATACATAATCTGTGTAACCACTCATGGTCTTACAGGTACCTGTCTTGACGTCCCATAGTCTCACCGTCTTATCTCCACTTCCCGATACGATGAACTCTGAATCACTGGATATAGCCACAGATAATACAGAATTAGTGTGACCACTCATGGTCTTACAGGTACCTGTCTTGACGTCCCATAGTCTCACCGTCTTATCTCTACTTCCCGATACGATGAACTCTGAATCACTGGATATAGCCACAGATAATACATAACTAGTGTGACCACTCATGGTCTTACAGGTACCTTTCTTGACGTCCCATAGTCTCACCGTCTTATCTGCACTTCACGATACGATGAACTCTGAATCACTGGATATAGCCACAGATAATACATAATCTGTGTGACCACTCATGGTCTTACAGGTACCTGTCTTGACGTCCCATTGTCTCAGCGTCTTATCTCTACTTCCCGATACGATGAACTCTGAATCACTGGATATAGCCACAGATAATACATAATGTGTGCGACCACTCATGGTCTTACAGCTACCTGTCTTGACGTCCCATAGTCTCACCGTCTTATCTCTACTTCCCGATACGATGAACTCTGAATCACTGGATATAGCCACAGATGATACATAATCTGTGTAACCACTCATGGTCTTACAGCTACCTGTCTTGACGTCCCATAGTCTCACCGTCTTATCTACACTTCCCGATACGATGAACTCTGAATCACTGGATATAGCCACAGATAATACATAATCTGTGCGACCACTCATGGTCTTACAGCTACCTGTCTTGACGTCCCATAGTCTCACCGTCTTATCTCTACTTCCCGATACGATGAACTCTGAATCACTGGATATAGTCACAGATAATACATAATGTGTGTGACCACTCATGGTCTTACAGGTACCTGTCTTGACGTCCCATAGTCTTACCGTATTATCATAACTTCCCGATACGATGAACTCTGAATCACTGGATATAGCCACAGCATATACATAACTAGTGTGACCACTCATGGTCTTAAAGCTACCTTTCTTGACGTCCCATAGTCTCACCGTCTTATCATCACTTCCCGATACGATGAACTCTGAATCACTGGATATAGCCACAGCATATACATAATCTTTGTGACCACTCATGGTCTTACAGGTACCTGTCTTGACGTCCCATAGTCTCACCGTCTTATCTCCACTTCCCGATACGATGAACTCTGAATCACTGGATATAGCCACAGATAATACATAACTAGTGTGACCACTCATGGTCTTACAGGTACCTGTCTTGACGTCCCATAGTCTCACCGTATAATCTGCACTTCCCGATACGATGAACTCTGAATCACTGGATATAGCCACAGATGATACATAATCTTTGTGACCACTCATGGTCTTACAGGTACCTTTCTTGACGTCCCATAGTCTCACCGTATTATCATGACATCCCGATACGATGAACTCTGAATAACTGGATATAGCCACAGATAATACATAACTAGTGTGACCACTCATGGTCTTACAGCTACCTGTCTTGACGTCCCATAGTCTTACCGTATTATCTCTACTTCCCGATACGATGAACTCTGAATCACTGGATATAGCCACAGATAATACATAACTAGTGTGACCACTCATGGTCTTATAGCTACCTGTCTTGACGTCCCATAGTCTCACCGTCTTATCTGCACTTCCCGATACGATGAACTCTGAATCACTGGATATAGCCACAGAGAATACAAAACTAGTGTGACCACTCATGGTCTTACAGGTACCTGTCTTGACGTCCCATAGTCTCACCGTATTATCTCTACTTCCCGATACGATGAACTCTGAATCACTGGATATAGCCACAGAGAATACAGAACTAGTGTGACCACTCATGGTCTTACAGGTACCTGTCTTGACGTCCCATAGTCTTACCGTCTTATCTCCACTTCCCGATACGATGAACTCTGAATAACTGGATATAGCCACAGATAATACATAACTAGTGTGACCACTCATGGTCTTAAAGCTACCTGTCTTGACGTCCCATAGTCTCACCGTATAATCTGCACTTCCCGATACGATGAACTCTGAATCACTGGATATAGCCACAGATCATACATAACTAGTGTGACCACTCATGGTCTTACAGGTACCTGTCTTGACGTCCCATAGTCTCACCGTCTTATCTCCACTTCCCGATACGATGAACTCTGAATCACTGGATATAGCCACAGATAATACATAATCTGTGCGACCACTCATGGTCTTACAGCTACCTGTCTTGACGTCCCATAGTCTCACCGTCTTATCTGCACTTCCCGATACGATGAACTCTGAATCACTGGATATAGCCACAGATAATACATAACTAGTGTGACCACTCATGGTCTTACAGGTACCTGTCTTGACGTCCCATAGTCTCACCGTATAATCTGCACTTCCCGATACGATGAACTCTGAATCACTGGATATAGCCACAGCATATACATAACTAGTGTGACCACTCATGGTCTTACAGGTACCTGTCTTGACGTCCCATAGTCTCACCGTATTATCTCCACTTCCCGATACGATGAACTCTGAATCACTGGATATAGCCACAGCATATACATAATCTTTGTGACCACTCATGGTCTTACAGGTACCTGTCTTGACGTCCCATAGTCTCACCGTATAAGCTCAACTTCCCGATACGATGAACTCTGAATAACTGGATATAGCCACAGATCATACATAACTAGTGTGACCACTGATGGTCTTACAGGTACCTTTCTTGACGTCCCATAGTCTCACAATCTTATCTCTACTTCCCGATACGATGAACTCTGAATCACTGGATATAGCCACAGCATATACATAACTAGTGTGACCACTCATGGTCTTACAGGTACCTGTCTTGACGTCCCATAGTCTCACAATCTTATCTCTACTTCCCGATACGATGAACTCTGAATCACTGGATATAGCCACAGATAATACATAATCTGTGCGACCACTCATGGTCTTACAGCTACCTGTCTTGACGTCCCATAGTCTCACCGTCTTATCTGCACTTCCCGATACGATGAACTCTGAATCACTGGATATAGCCACAGATAATACAGAATTAGTGTGACCACTCATGGTCTTACAGGTACCTTTCTTGACGTCCCATAGTCTCACAATCTTATCTCTACTTCCCGATACGATGAACTCTGAATCACTGGATATAGCCACAGATAATACAGAATTAGTGTGACCACTCATGGTCTTACAGGTACCTGTCTTGACGTCCCATAGTCTCACCGTCTTATCTCCACTTCCCGATACGATGAACTCTGAATCACTGGATATAGCCACAGATAATACAGAATTAGTGTGACCACTCATGGTCTTACAGGTACCTGTCTTGACGTCCCATAGTCTTACCGTATTATCATGACATCCCGATACGATGAACTCTGAATCACTGGATATAGCCACAGCATATACATAATCTTTGTGACCACTCATGGTCTTACAGGTACCTGTCTTGACGTCCCATAGTCTCACCGTCTTATCTGCACTTCCCGATACGATGAACTCTGAATCACTGGATATAGCCACAGATAATACATAATCTGTGTGACCACTCATGGTCTTACAGCTACCTGTCTTGACGTCCCATAGTCTTACCGTATTATCATAACTTCCCGATACGATGAACTCTGAATCACTGGATATAGCCACAGCATATACATAACTAGTGTGACCACTCATGGTCTTAAAGCTACCTTTCTTGACGTCCCATAGTCTCACCGTATAATCTGCACTTCCCGATACGATGAACTCTGAATCACAGGATATAGCCACAGATAATACAGAATTAGTGTGACCACTCATGGTCTTACAGGTACCTTTCTTGACGTCCCATAGTCTCACAATCTTATCTCTACTTCCCGATACGATGAACTCTGAATCACTGGATATAGCCACAGATAATACAGAATTAGTGTGACCACTCATGGTCTTACAGGTACCTGTCTTGACGTCCCATAGTCTCACCGTCTTATCTCAACTTCCTGATACGATGAACTCTGAATAACTGGATATAGCCACAGATAATACATAACTAGTGTGACCACTCATGGTCTTACAGGTACCTGTCTTGACTTCCCATAGTCTCACCGTCTTATCATAACTTCCCGATACGATGAACTCTGAATCACTGGATATAGCCACAGATAATACAGAATTAGTGTGACCACTCATGGTCTTACAGGTACCTTTCTTGACGTCCCATAGTCTCACAATCTTATCTCTACTTCCCGATACGATGAACTCTGAATCACTGGATATAGCCACAGATAATACAGAATTAGTGTGACCACTCATGGTCTTACAGCTACCTGTCTTGACGTCCCATAGTCTCACCGTCTTATCTCAACTTCCCGATACGATGAACTCTGAATCACTGGATATAGCCACAGATAATACAGAATTAGTGTGACCACTCATGGTCTTACAGGTACCTTTCTTGACGTCCCATAGTCTCACCGTATTATCATGACATCCCGATACGATGAACTCTGAATCACTGGATATAGCCACAGATCTTATATATTCTGTGTGACCACTCATGGTCTTACAGCTACCTGTCTTGACGTCCCATAGTCTCACCGTCTTATCTCCACTTCCCGATACGATGAACTCTGAATCACTGGATATAGCCACAGATAATACAGAATTAGTGTGACCACTCATGGTCTTACAGGTACCTGTCTTGACGTCCCATAGTCTCACCGTCTTATCTCCACTTCCCGATACGATGAACTCTGAATCACTGGATATAGCCACAGATAATACATAATCTGTGCGACCACTCATGATCTACAGGTACCTGTCTTGACGTCCCATAGTCTCACCGTCTTATCATCACTTCCCGATACGATGAACTCTGAGTCACTGGATATAGCCACAGCATATACATAATCTTTGTGACCACTCATGGTCTTACAGCTACCTGTCTTGACGTCCCATAGTCTCACCGTCTTATCATCACTTCCCGATACGATGAACTCTGAATCACTGGATATAGCCACAGCATATACATAATCTTTGTGACCACTCATGGTCTTACAGGTACCTGTCTTGACGTCCCATAGTCTCACAATCTTATCTCTACTTCCCGATACGATGAACTCTGAATCACTGGATATAGCCACAGATAATACAGAATTAGTGTGACCACTCATGGTCTTAAAGCTACCTTTCTTGACGTCCCATAGTCTCACCGTCTTATCTCCACTTCCCGATACGATGAACTCTGAATAACTGGATATAGCCACAGATAATACATAACTAGTGTGACCACTCATGGTCTTACAGGTACCTGTCTTGACGTCTCATAGTCTCACCGTCTTATCATAACTTCCCGATACGATGAACTCTGAATCACTGGATATAGCCACAGATAATACAGAATTAGTGTGACCACTCATGGTCTTACAGCTACCTGTCTTGACGTCCCATAGTCTCACCGTATAATCTGCACTTCCCGATACGATGAACTCTGAATCACTGGATATAGCCATAGCATAAACATAATCTTTGTGACCACTCATGGTCTTACAGGTACCTGTCTTGACGTCCCATAGTCTCACCGTCTTATCTCTACTTCCCGATACGATGAACTCTGAATCACAGGATATAGCCACAGATAATAAATAATCTTTGTGACCACTCATGGTCTTACAGGTACCTGTCTTGACGTCCCATAGTCTCACCGTCTTATCTCTACTTCCCGATACGATGAACTCTGAATCACAGGATATAGCCACAGATAATAAATAATCTGTGCGACCACTCATGGTCTTACAGCTACCTGTCTTGACGTCCCATAGTCTTACCGTATTATCATAACTTCCCGATACGATGAACTCTGAATCACTGGATATAGCCACAGATAATACATAACTAGTGTGACCACTCATGGTCTTACAGCTACCTGTCTTGACGTCCCATAGTCTCACCGTATAATCTGCACTTCCCGATACGATGAACTCTGAATCACAGGATATAGCCACAGATAATAAATAATCTGTGCGACCACTCATGGTCTTACAGGTACCTGTCTTGACGTCCCATAGTCTCACCGTCTTATCTCTACTTCCCGATACGATGAACTCTGAATCACAGGATATAGCCACAGATAATAAATAATCTGTGCGACCACTCATGGTCTTACAGCTACCTGTCTTGACGTCCCATAGTCTTACCGTATTATCATAACTTCCCGATACGATGAACTCTGAATCACTGGATATAGCCACAGATAATACATAACTAGTGTGACCACTCATGGTCTTACAGGTACCTGTCTTGACGTCCCATAGTCTCACCGTCTTATCTCAACTTCCTGATACGATGAACTCTGAATCACTGAATATAGCCACAGATAATACATAATCTGTGCGACCACTCATGGTCTTACAGCTACCTGTCTTGACGTCCCATAGTCTCACCGTCTTATCTCTACTTCCCGATACGATGAACTCTGAATAACTGGATATAGCCACAGATAATACATAACTAGTGTGACCACTCATGGTCTTACAGCTACCTGTCTTGACGTCCCATAGTCTTACCGTATTATCATAACTTCCCGATACGATGAACTCTGAATCACTGGATATAGCCACAGATAATACATAATCTTTGTGACCACTCATGGTCTTACAGGTACCTTTCTTGACGTCCCATAGTCTCACAATCTTATCTCTACTTCCCGATACGATGAACTCTGAATCACTGGATATAGCCACAGATAATACAGAATTAGTGTGACCACTCATGGTCTTACAGGTACCTGTCTTGACGTCCCATAGTCTCACCGTCTTATCTCAACTTCCCGATACGATGAACTCTGAATCACTGAATATAGCCACAAGATATACATAATCTTTGTGACCACTCATGGTCTTACAGGTACCTGTCTTGACGTCCCATAGTCTCACCGTCTTATCATAACTTCCCGATACGATGAACTCTGAATCACTGGATATAGCCACAGATAATACAGAATTAGTGTGACCACTCATGGTCTTACAGGTACCTTTCTTGACGTCCCATAGTCTCACAATCTTATCTCTACTTCCCGATACGATGAACTCTGAATCACTGGATATAGCCACAGATAATACAGAATTAGTGTGACCACTCATGGTCTTACAGGTACCTGTCTTGACGTCCCATAGTCTCACCGTCTTATCTCAACTTCCCGATACGATGAACTCTGAATCACTGGATATAGCCACAGATAATACAGAATTAGTGTGACCACTCATGGTCTTACAGGTACCTGTCTTGACGTCCCATAGTCTCACCGTCTTATCTCTACTTCCCGATACGATGAACTCTGAATCACTGGATATAGCCACAGATCTTATATATTCTGTGTGACCACTCATGGTCTTACAGCTACCTGTCTTGACGTCCCATAGTCTCACCGTCTTATCTCCACTTCCCGATACGATGAACTCTGAATCACTGGATATAGCCACAGATAATACATAATCTGTGTGACCACTCATGGTCTTACAGCTACCTGTCTTGACGTCCCATAGTCTTACCGTATTATCATAACTTCCCGATACGATGAACTCTGAATCACTGGATATAGCCACAGCATATACATAACTAGTGTGACCACTCATGGTCTTAAAGCTACCTTTCTTGACGTCCCATAGTCTCACCGTATAATCTGCACTTCCCGATACGATGAACTCTGAATCACAGGATATAGCCACAGATAATACAGAATTAGTGTGACCACTCATGGTCTTACAGGTACCTTTCTTGACGTCCCATAGTCTCACAATCTTATCTCTACTTCCCGATACGATGAACTCTGAATCACTGGATATAGCCACAGATAATACAGAATTAGTGTGACCACTCATGGTCTTACAGGTACCTGTCTTGACGTCCCATAGTCTCACCGTCTTATCATAACTTCCCGATACGATGAACTCTGAATCACTGGATATAGCCACAGATAATACAGAATTAGTGTGACCACTCATGGTCTTACAGGTACCTTTCTTGACGTCCCATAGTCTCACAATCTTATCTCTACTTCCCGATACGATGAACTCTGAATCACTGGATATAGCCACAGATAATACAGAATTAGTGTGACCACTCATGGTCTTACAGGTACCTGTCTTGACTTCCCATAGTCTCACCGTCTTATCATAACTTCCCGATACGATGAACTCTGAATCACTGGATATAGCCACAGATAATACAGAATTAGTGTGACCACTCATGGTCTTACAGGTACCTTTCTTGACGTCCCATAGTCTCACAATCTTATCTCTACTTCCCGATACGATGAACTCTGAATCACTGGATATAGCCACAGATAATACAGAATTAGTGTGACCACTCATGGTCTTACAGCTACCTGTCTTGACGTCCCATAGTCTCACCGTCTTATCTCAACTTCCCGATACGATGAACTCTGAATCACTGGATATAGCCACAGATAATACAGAATTAGTGTGACCACTCATGGTCTTACAGGTACCTTTCTTGACGTCCCATAGTCTCACCGTATTATCATGACATCCCGATACGATGAACTCTGAATCACTGGATATAGCCACAGATCTTATATATTCTGTGTGACCACTCATGGTCTTACAGCTACCTGTCTTGACGTCCCATAGTCTCACCGTCTTATCTCCACTTCCCGATACGATGAACTCTGAATCACTGGATATAGCCACAGATAATACAGAATTAGTGTGACCACTCATGGTCTTACAGGTACCTTTCTTGACGTCCCATAGTCTCACCGTCTTATCTCTACTTCCCGATACGATGAACTCTGAATCACAGGATATAGCCACAGATAATAAATAATCTTTGTGACCACTCATGGTCTTACAGGTACCTGTCTTGACGTCCCATAGTCTCACAATCTTATCTCTACTTCCCGATACGATGAACTCTGAATCACAGGATATAGCCACAGATAATAAATAATCTGTGCGACCACTCATGGTCTTACAGCTACCTGTCTTGACGTCCCATAGTCTTACCGTATTATCATAACTTCCCGATACGATGAACTCTGAATCACTGGATATAGCCACAGATAATACATAACTAGTGTGACCACTCATGGTCTTACAGCTACCTGTCTTGACGTCCCATAGTCTCACCGTATAATCTGCACTTCCCGATACGATGAACTCTGAATCACAGGATATAGCCACAGATAATAAATAATCTGTGCGACCACTCATGGTCTTACAGGTACCTGTCTTGACGTCCCATAGTCTCACCGTCTTATCTCTACTTCCCGATACGATGAACTCTGAATCACAGGATATAGCCACAGATAATAAATAATCTGTGCGACCACTCATGGTCTTACAGCTACCTGTCTTGACGTCCCATAGTCTTACCGTATTATCATAACTTCCCGATACGATGAACTCTGAATCACTGGATATAGCCACAGATAATACATAACTAGTGTGACCACTCATGGTCTTACAGGTACCTGTCTTGACGTCCCATAGTCTCACCGTCTTATCTCAACTTCCTGATACGATGAACTCTGAATCACTGAATATAGCCACAGATAATACATAATCTGTGCGACCACTCATGGTCTTACAGCTACCTGTCTTGACGTCCCATAGTCTCACCGTCTTATCTCTACTTCCCGATACGATGAACTCTGAATAACTGGATATAGCCACAGATAATACATAACTAGTGTGACCACTCATGGTCTTACAGCTACCTGTCTTGACGTCCCATAGTCTCACCGTCTTATCTCAACTTCCCGATACGATGAACTCTGAATCACTGGATATAGCCACAGATAATACATAATCTGTGTGACCACTCATGGTCTTACAGCTACCTGTCTTGACGTCCCATAGTCTTACCGTATTATCATAACTTCCCGATACGATGAACTCTGAATCACAGGATATAGCCACAGATAATACATAACTAGTGTGACCACTCATGGTCTTACAGCTACCTGTCTTGACGTCCCATAATCTTACCGTATTATCATAACTTCCCGATACGATGAACTCTGAATCACTGGATATAGCCACAGATAATACATAACTAGTGTAACCACTCATGGTCTTACAGGTACCTTTCTTGACGTCTCATAGTCTCACAATCTTATCTCCACTTCCCGATACGATGAACTCTGAATCACTGGATATAGCCACAGCATATACATAACTAGTGTGACCACTCATGGTCTTACAGCTACCTGTCTTGACGTCCCATAGTCTCACCGTCTTATCTCTACTTCCCGATACGATGAACTCTGAATAACTGGATATAGCCACAGATAATACATAACTAGTGTGACCACTCATGGTCTTACAGCTACCTGTCTTGACGTCCCATAGTCTCACCGTCTTATCTCAACTTCCCGATACGATGAACTCTGAATCACTGAATATAGCCACAAGATATACAACATTAGTGTGACCACTCATGATCTTACAGGTACCTGTCTTGACGTCCCATAGTCTCACAATCTTATCTCTACTTCCCGATACGATGAACTCTGAATCACTGGATATAGCCACAGATAATACAGAATTAGTGTGACCACTCATGGTCTTACAGGTACCTGTCTTGACGTCCCATAGTCTCACCGTCTTATCTCAACTTCCCGATACGATGAACTCTGAATCACTGAATATAGCCACAAGATATACAACATTAGTGTGACCACTCATGATCTTACAGGTACCTGTCTTGACGTCCCATAGTCTCACCGTCTTATCATAACTTCCCGATACGATGAACTCTGAATCACTGGATATAGCCACAGATAATACAGAATTAGTGTGACCACTCATGGTCTTACAGGTACCTTTCTTGACGTCCCATAGTCTCACAATCTTATCTCTACTTCCCGATACGATGAACTCTGAATCACTGGATATAGCCACAGATCTTATATATTCTGTGTGACCACTCATGGTCTTACAGCTACCTGTCTTGACGTCCCATAGTCTCACCGTCTTATCTCCACTTCCCGATACGATGAACTCTGAATCACTGGATATAGCCACAGATAATACAGAATTAGTGTGACCACTCATGGTCTTACAGGTACCTTTCTTGACGTCCCATAGTCTCACCGTCTTATCTCCACTTCCCGATACGATGAACTCTGAATCACTGGATATAGCCACAGATAATACATAATCTGTGCGACCACTCATGGTCTTACAGCTACCTGTCTTGACGTCCCATAGTCTCACCGTCTTATCATCACTTCCCGATACGATGAACTCTGAGTCACTGGATATAGCCACAGCATATACATAATCTTTGTGACCACTCATGGTCTTACAGGTACCTGTCTTGACGTCCCATAGTCTCACCGTCTTATCATCACTTCCCGATACGATGAACTCTGAATCACTGGATATAGCCACAGCATATACATAATCTTTGTGACCACTCATGGTCTTACAGGTACCTGTCTTGACGTCCCATAGTCTCACAATCTTATCTCTACTTCCCGATACGATGAACTCTGAATCACTGGATATAGCCACAGATAATACAGAATTAGTGTGACCACTCATGGTCTTAAAGCTACCTTTCTTGACGTCCCATAGTCTCACCGTCTTATCTCCACTTCCCGATACGATGAACTCTGAATAACTGGATATAGCCACAGATAATACATAACTAGTGTGACCACTCATGGTCTTACAGGTACCTGTCTTGACGTCTCATAGTCTCACCGTCTTATCATAACTTCCCGATACGATGAACTCTGAATCACTGGATATAGCCACAGATAATACAGAATTAGTGTGACCACTCATGGTCTTACAGATACCTGTCTTGACGTCTCATAGTCTCACAATCTTATCTCTACTTCCCGATACGATGAACTCTGAATAACTGGATATAGCCACAGATAATACAGAATTAGTGTGACCACTCATGGTCTTACAGCTACCTGTCTTGACGTCCCATAGTCTCACCGTATAATCTGCACTTCCCGATACGATGAACTCTGAATCACTGGATATAGCCATAGCATAAACATAATCTTTGTGACCACTCATGGTCTTACAGGTACCTGTCTTGACGTCCCATAGTCTCACCGTCTTATCTCTACTTCCCGATACGATGAACTCTGAATCACAGGATATAGCCACAGATAATAAATAATCTGTGCGACCACTCATGGTCTTACAGCTACCTGTCTTGACGTCCCATAGTCTTACCGTATTATCATAACTTCCCGATACGATGAACTCTGAATCACTGGATATAGCCACAGATAATACATAACTAGTGTGACCACTCATGGTCTTACAGGTACCTGTCTTGACGTCCCATAGTCTCACCGTCTTATCTCAACTTCCTGATACGATGAACTCTGAATCACTGAATATAGCCACAGATAATACATAATCTGTGCGACCACTCATGGTCTTACAGCTACCTGTCTTGACGTCCCATAGTCTCACCGTCTTATCTCTACTTCCCGATACGATGAACTCTGAATAACTGGATATAGCCACAGATAATACATAACTAGTGTGACCACTCATGGTCTTACAGCTACCTGTCTTGACGTCCCATAGTCTTACCGTATTATCATAACTTCCCGATACGATGAACTCTGAATCACTGGATATAGCCACAGATAATACATAATCTGTGTGACCACTCATGGTCTTACAGCTACCTGTCTTGACGTCCCATAGTCTTACCGTATTATCATAACTTCCCGATACGATGAACTCTGAATCACAGGATATAGCCACAGATAATACATAACTAGTGTGACCACTCATGGTCTTACAGCTACCTGTCTTGACGTCCCATAATCTTACCGTATTATCATAACTTCCCGATACGATGAACTCTGAATCACTGGATATAGCCACAGATAATACATAACTAGTGTAACCACTCATGGTCTTACAGGTACCTTTCTTGACGTCTCATAGTCTCACAATCTTATCTCCACTTCCCGATACGATGAACTCTGAATCACTGGATATAGCCACAGCATATACATAACTAGTGTGACCACTCATGGTCTTAAAGCTACCTTTCTTGACGTCCCATAGTCTCACCGTCTTATCTCTACTTCCCGATACGATGAACTCTGAATCACTGGATATAGCCACAGATAATACATATTCTGTGTGACCACTCATGGTCTTACAGCTACCTGTCTTGACGTCCCATAGTCTCACCGTATAATCTGCACTTCCCGATACGATGAACTCTGAATCACTGGATATAGTCACATATATTACATAATCTGTGTGACCACTCATGGTCTTACAGCTACCTGTCTTGACGTCCCATAGTCTCACCGTATAATCTGCACTTCCCGATACGATGAACTCTGAATCACAGGATATAGCCACAGATAATACAGAATTAGTGTGACCACTCATGGTCTTACAGGTACCTTTCTTGACGTCCCATAGTCTCACCGTCTTATCTCTACTTCCCGATACGATGAACTCTGAATCACAGGATATAGCCACAGATAATAAATAATCTGTGCGACCACTCATGGTCTTACAGCTACCTGTCTTGACGTCCCATAGTATCACCGTATAATCATCACTTCCCGATACGATGAACTCTGAATCACAGGATATAGCCACAGATAATAAATAATCTGTGTGACCACTCATGGTCTTACAGGTACCTGTCTTGACGTCCCATAGTCTCACCGTATAATCTGCACTTCCCGATACGATGAACTCTGAATCACAGGATATAGCCACAGATAATACAGAATCTGTGCGACCACTCATGGTCTTACAGGTACCTGTCTTGACGTCCCATAGTCTCACCGTCTTATCTCTACTTCCCGATACGATGAACTCTGAATCACTGGATATAGCCACAGATGATACATAATCTGTGCGACCACTCATGGTCTTACAGGTACCTGTCTTGACGTCCCATAGTCTCACCGTCTTATCTCCACTTCCCGATACGATGAACTCTGAATCAATGGATATAGCCACAGATGATACATAATCTGTGCGACCACTCATGGTCTTACAGCTACCTGTCTTGACGTCCCATAGTCTCACCGTCTTATCTCCACTTCCCGATACGATGAACTCTGAATCACTGGATATAGCCACAGATGATACATAATCTTTGTGACCACTCATGGTCTTACAGGTACCTGTCTTGACGTCCCATAGTCTCACCGTCTTATCTCTACTTCCCGATACGATGAACTCTGAATCACTGGATATAGCCACAGCATATACATAACTAGTGTGACCACTCATGGTCTTACAGATACCTGTCTTGACGTCTCATAGTCTCACCGTCTTATCTCCAGTTCCCGATACGATGAACTCTGAATCACTGGATATAGCCACAGATAATACATAATCTGTGTGACCACTCATGGTCTTAAAGCTACCTTTCTTGACGTCCCATAGTCTCACCGTATAATCTGCACTTCCCGATACGATGAACTCTGAATCACTGGATATAGCAACAGATAATACATAATCTGTGCGACCACTCATGGTCTTACAGGTACCTGTCTTGACGTCCCATAGTCTCACCGTATAATCTGCACTTCCCGATACGATGAACTCTGAATCACTGGATATAGCCACAGATAATAAATAATCTGTGCGACCACTCATGGTCTTACAGGTACCTGTCTTGACGTCCCATAGTCTCACCGTATAATCATCACTTCCCGATACGATGAACTCTGAATCACAGGATATAGCCACAGATAATAAATAATCTGTGTGACCACTCATGGTCTTACAGGTACCTGTCTTGACGTCCCATAGTCTCACCGTCTTATCTCTACTTCCCGATACGATGAACTCTGAATCACTGGATATAGCCACAAGATATACAACATTAGTGTGACCACTCATGGTCTTACAGGTACCTGTCTTGACGTCCCATAGTCTCACCGTCTTATCATCACTTCCCGATACGATGAACTCTGAATCACTGGATATAGCCACAGCATATACATAACTAGTGTGACCACTCATGGTCTTACAGGTACCTGTCTTGACGTCTCATAGTCTCACCGTCTTATCATAACTTCCCGATACGATGAACTCTGAATCACTGGATATAGCCACAGATAATACATAACTAGTGTGACCACTCATGGTCTTACAGGTACCTGTCTTGACGTCCCATAGTCTCACCGTATAATCTGCACTTCCCGATACGATGAACTCTGAATCACAGGATATAGCCACAGATAATACAGAATTAGTGTGACCACTCATGGTCTTACAGGTACCTGTCTTGACGTCCCATAGTCTCACCGTATAATCTGCACTTCCCGATACGATGAACTCTGAATCACTGGATATAGCAACAGATAATACATAATCTGTGCGACCACTCATGGTCTTACAGGTACCTGTCTTGACGTCCCATAGTCTCACCGTCTTATCTCCACTTCCCGATACGATGAACTCTGAATCACTGGATATAGCCACAGATAATAAATAATCTGTGCGACCACTCATGGTCTTACAGGTACCTGTCTTGACGTCCCATAGTCTCACCGTATAATCATCACTTCCCGATACGATGAACTCTGAATCACAGTATATAGCCACAGATAATAAATAATCTGTGTGACCACTCATGGTCTTACAGGTACCTGTCTTGACGTCCCATAGTCTCACCGTATAATCTGCACTTCCCGATACGATGAACTCTGAATCACTGGATATAGCCACAGATAATACATAACTAGTGTGACCACTCATGGTCTTACAGCTACCTGTCTTGACGTCCCATAGTCTCACCGTATAATCTGCACTTCCCGATACGATGAACTCTGAATCACAGGATATAGCCACAGCATATACATAACTAGTGTGACCACTCATGGTCTTACAGGTACCTGTCTTGACGTCCCATAGTCTCACCGTCTTATCATCACTTCCCGATACGATGAACTCTGAATCACTGAATATAGCCACAAGATATACAACATTAGTGTGACCACTCATGATCTTACAGGTACCTGTCTTGACGTCCCATAGTCTTACCGTATTATCATAACTTCCCGATACGATGAACTCTGAATCACTGGATATAGCCACAGATAATACATAATCTGTGCGACCACTCATGGTCTTATAGCTACCTGTCTTGACGTCCCATAGTCTCACCGTATAATCTCCAGTTCCCGATACGATGAACTCTGAATCACAGGATATAGCCACAGATAATACAGAATTAGTGTGACCACTCATGGTCTTACAGGTACCTGTCTTGACGTCCCATAGTCTCACCGTCTTATCTCAACTTCCTGATACGATGAACTCTGAATAACTGGATATAGCCACAGATAATACATAACTAGTGTGACCACTCATGGTCTTACAGGTACCTGTCTTGACGTCCCATAGTCTCACCGTCTTATCTCTACTTCCCGATACGATGAACTCTGAATCACTGGATATAGCCACAGATAATACAGAATTAGTGTGACCACTCATGGTCTTACAGATACCTTTCTTGACGTCCCATAGTCTCACCGTCTTATCTCTACTTCCCGATACGATGAACTCTGAATCACTGGATATAGCCACAGATAATACAGAATTAGTGTGACCACTCATGGTCTTACAGGTACCTGTCTTGACGTCCCATAGTCTCACCGTCTTATCATCACTTCCCGATACGATGAACTCTGAATCACTGAATATAGCCACAAGATATACAACATTAGTGTGACCACTCATGATCTTACAGGTACCTGTCTTGACGTCCCATAGTCTTACCGTATTATCATAACTTCCCGATACGATGAACTCTGAATCACAGGATATAGCCACAGATAATAAATAATCTGTGCGACCACTCATGGTCTTACAGCTACCTGTCTTGACGTCCCATAGTATCACTGTATAATCATCACTTCCCGATACGATGAACTCTGAATCACAGGATATAGCCACAGATAATAAATAATCTGTGCGACCACTCATGGTCTTACAGCTACCTGTCTTGACGTCCCATAGTCTCACCGTCTTATCTCTACTTACCGATACGATGAACTCTGAATCACAGGATATAGCCACAGATAATACAGAATTAGTGTGACCACTCATGGTCTTACAGGTACCTTTCTTGACGTCCCATAGTCTCACCGTCTTATCTCTACTTCCCGATACGATGAACTCTGAATCACTGGATATAGCCACAGATGATACATAATCTGTGCTACCACTCATGGTCTTACAGCTACCTGTCTTGATGTCCCATAGTCTCACCGTCTTATCATCACTTCCCGATACGATGAACTCTGAATCACTGGATATAGCCACAGATAATACAGAATTAGTGTGACCACTCATGGTCTTACAGGTACCTGTCTTGATGTCCCATAGTCTCACCGTCTTATCTCTACTTCCCGATACGATGAACTCTGAATCACTGGATATAGCCACAGATGATACATAATCTGTGCTACCACTCATGGTCTTACAGGTACCTGTCTTGACGTCCCATAGTCTCACCGTCTTATCTCCACTTCCCGATACGATGAACTCTGAATCACTGGATATAGTCACAGATGATACATAATCTGTGCGACCACTCATGGTCTTACAGGTACCTGTCTTGACGTCCCATAGTCTCACCGTCTTATCTCCACTTCCCGATACGATGAACTCTGAATCAATGGATATAGCCACAGATGATACATAATCTGTGCGACCACTCATGGTCTTACAGCTACCTGTCTTGACGTCCCATAGTCTCACCGTATTATCATAACTTCCCGATACGATGAACTCTGAATCACTGGATATAGCCACAGATAATACAGAATTAGTGTGACCACTCATGGTCTTACAGGTACCTTTCTTGACGTCCCGTAGTCTCACCGTATAATCTGCACTTCCCGATACGATGAACTCTGAATCACTGGATATAGCCACAGATAATACATAACTAGTGTGACCACTCATGGTCTTACAGGTACCTTTCTTGACGTCCCATAGTCTCACCGTATAATCTCAACTTCCTGATACGATTAACTCTGAATAACTGGATATAGCCACAGATAATAATAAACTAGTGTGACCACTCATGGTCTTACAGGTACCTTTCTTGACGTCCCATAGTCTCACCGTCTTATCATCACTTCCCGATACGATGAACTCTGAATCACTGGATATAGCCACAGATAATACAGAATTAGTGTGACCACTCATGGTCTTACAGGTACCTGTCTTGACGTCCCATAGTCTCACCGTATAATCTGCACTTCCCGATACGATGAACTCTGAATCACTGGATATAGTCACAGATAATACATAATGTGTGTGACCACTCATGGTCTTACAGGTACCTTTCTTGACGTCCCATAGTCTCACCGTATAATCTGCACTTCCCGATACGATGAACTCTGAATAACTGGATATAGCCACAGATGATACATAACTAGTGTGACCACTCATGGTCTTACAGGTACCTGTCTTGACGTCCCATAGTCTCACCGTCTTATCATGACTTCCCGATACGATGAACTCTGAATCACAGGATATAGCCACAGCATATACATAACTAGTGTGACCACTCATGGTCTTACAGGTACCTGTCTTGACGTCCCATAGTCTCACCGTCTTATCATCACTTCCCGATACGATGAACTCTGAATCACTGGATATAGCCACAGATAATACAGAATTAGTGTGACCACTCATGGTCTTACAGGTACCTGTCTTGACGTCCCATAGTCTCACCGTATTGTCTCTACTTCCCGATACGATGAACTCTGAATCACTGGATATAGCCACAGATAATACATAACTAGTGTGACCACTCATGGTCTTACAGCTACCTGTCTTGACGTCCCATAGTCTCACCGTATAATCTGCACTTCCCGATACGATGAACTCTGAATCACAGGATATAGCCACAGATAATACAGAATTAGTGTGACCACTCATGGTCTTACAGGTACCTTTCTTGACGTCCCATAGTCTCACCGTCTTATCTGCACTTCCCGATACGATGAACTCTGAATCACTGGATATAGCCACAGATAATACATAACTAGTGTGACCACTCATGGTCTTACAGGTACCTGTCTTGACGTCCCATAGTCTCACCGTCTTATCATGACTTCCCGATACGATGAACTCTGAATCACTGGATATAGCCACAGATAATACATAACTAGTGTGACCACTCATGGTCTTACAGGTACCTGTCTTGACGTCCCATAGTCTCACCGTATAATCTGCACTTCCCGATACGATGAACTCTGAATCACAGGATATAGCCACAGATAATACAGAATTAGTGTGACCACTCATGGTCTTACAGGTACCTGTCTTGACGTCCCATAGTCTCACCGTCTTATCTCTACTTCCCGATACGATGAACTCTGAATCACTGGATATAGCCACAGCATATACATAATCTTTGTGACCACTCATGGTCTTACAGCTACCTGTCTTGACGTCCCATAGTCTCACCGTCTTATCTCCACTTCCCGATACGATGAACTCTGAATCACTGGATATAGCCACAGATAATACATAATCTGTGCGACCACTCATGGTCTTACAGCTACCTGTCTTGACGTCCCATAGTCTCACCGTCTTATCATCACTTCCCGATACGATGAACTCTGAATCAATGGATATAGCCACAAGATATACATAATCTATGCGACCACTCATGGTCTTAAAGCTACCTTTCTTGACGTCCCATAGTCTCACCGTCTTATCTCCAGTTCCCGATACGATGAACTCTGAATCACAGGATATAGCCACAGATCTTACATAATCTGTGTGACCACTCATGGTCTTACAGCTACCTGTCTTGACGTCCCATAGTCTCACCGTCTTATCTCTACTTCCCGATACGATGAACTCTGAATCACTGGATATAGCCACAGCATATACATAATCTTTGTGACCACTCATGGTCTTACAGCTACCTGTCTTGACGTCCCATAGTCTCACCGTCTTATCTCCACTTCCCGATACGATGAACTCTGAATCACTGGATATAGCCACAGATAATACATAATCTGTGCGACCACTCATGGTCTTACAGCTACCTGTCTTGACGTCCCATAGTCTCACCGTCTTATCATCACTTCCCGATACGATGAACTCTGAATCAATGGATATAGCCACAAGATATACATAATCTGTGCGACCACTCATGGTCTTAAAGCTACCTTTCTTGACGTCCCATAGTCTCACCGTCTTATCTCCAGTTCCCGATACGATGAACTCTGAATCACAGGATATAGCCACAGATCTTACATAATCTGTGTGACCACTCATGGTCTTACAGCTACCTGTCTTGACGTCCCATAGTCTCACCGTCTTATCTCCACTTCCCGATACGATGAACTCTGAATCACTGGATATAGCCACAGATAATACAGAATTAGTGTGACCACTCATGGTCTTACAGCTACCTGTCTTGACGTCCCATAGTCTCACCGTCTTATCTCTACTTACCGATACGATGAACTCTGAATCACTGGATATAGCCACAGCATATACATAATCTGTGCGACCACTCATGGTCTTACAGGTACCTGTCTTGACGTCCCATAGTCTCACCGTATTATCATAACTTCCCGATACGATGAACTCTGAATCACTGGATATAGCCACAGATCTTACATAATCTGTGTGACCACTCATGGTCTTACAGCTACCTGTCTTGACGTCCCATAGTCTCACCGTCTTATCTCCACTTCCCGATACGATGAACTCTGAATCACTGGATATAGCCACAGATAATACAGAATTAGTGTGACCACTCATGGTCTTACAGGTACCTGTCTTGACGTCCCATAGTCTCACCGTCTTATCATCACTTCCCGATACGATGAACTCTGAATCACTGGATATAGCCACAGATAATACAGAATTAGTGTGACCACTCATGGTCTTACAGGTACCTGTCTTGACGTCCCATAGTCTCACCGTATAATCTGCACTTCCCGATACGATGAACTCTGAATCACTGGATATAGTCACAGATAATACATAATGTGTGTGACCACTCATGGTCTTACAGGTACCTTTCTTGACGTCCCATAGTCTCACCGTCTTATCATCACTTCCCGATACGATGAACTCTGAATCACTGGATATAGCCACAGATAATACATAATCTGTGCGACCACTCATGGTCTTACAGCTACCTGTCTTGACGTCCCATAGTCTCACCGTCTTATCTGCACTTCCCGATACGATGAACTCTGAATCACTGGATATAGCCACAGATAATACAGAATTAGTGTGACCACTCATGGTCTTACAGGTACCTGTCTTGACGTCCCATAGTCTCACCGTCTTATCATCACTTCCCGATACGATGAACTCTGAATCACTGGATATAGCCACAGCTGATACATAACTAGTGTGACCACTCATGGTCTTGCAGGTACCTGTCTTGACGTCCCATAGTCTCACCGTCTTATCATCACTTCCCGATACGATGAACTCTGAATCACTGGATATAGCCACAGATAATACATAACTAGTGTGACCACTCATGGTCTTACAGGTACCTGTCTTGACGTCCCATAGTCTCACCGTCTAATCTAAACTTCCCTATACGATGAACTCTGAATCACTGGATATAGCCACAGATAATACAGAATTAGTGTGACCACTCATGGTCTTACAGGTACCTGTCTTGACGTCCCATAGTCTCACCGTCTTATCATCACTTCCCGATACGATGAACTCTGAATCACTGGATATAGCCACAGATAATACAGAATTAGTGTGACCACTCATGGTCTTACAGGTACCTGTCTTGACGTCCCATAGTCTCACCGTCTTATCTGCACTTCCCGATACGATGAACTCTGAATCACTGGATATAGTCACATATATTACATAATCTGTGTGACCACTCATGGTCTTACAGGTACCTGTCTTGACGTCCCATAGTCTCACCGTATAATCTGCACTTCCCGATACGATGAACTCTGAATCACTGGATATAGCCACAGATAATACATAACTAGTGTGACCACTCATGGTCTTACAGCTACCTGTCTTGACGTCCCATAGTCTCACCGTCTTATCATCACTTCCCGATACGATGAACTCTGAATCAATGGATATAGCCACAGATAATACAGAATTAGTGTGACCACTCATGGTCTTACAGCTACCTGTCTTGACGTCCCATAGTCTCACCGTCTTATCTGCACTTCCCGATACGATGAACTCTGAATCACTGGATATAGCCACAGATAATACATAACTAGTGTGACCACTCATGGTCTTACAGCTACCTGTCTTGACGTCCCATAGTCTCACCGTCTTATCTCCAGTTCCCGATACGATGAACTCTGAATCACAGGATATAGCCACAGATCTTACATAATCTGTGTGACCACTCATGGTCTTACAGCTACCTGTCTTGACGTCCCATAGTCTCACCGTCTTATCATGACTTCCCGATACGATGAACTCTGAATCACTGGATATAGCCACAGATCTTATATATTCTGTGTGACCACTCATGGTCTTACAGCTACCTGTCTTGACGTCCCATAGTCTCACCGTCTTATCTCTACTTACCGATACGATGAACTCTGAATCACTGGATATAGCCACAGCATATACATAATCTGTGCGACCACTCATGGTCTTACAGGTACCTGTCTTGACGTCCCATAGTCTCACCGTATTATCATAACTTCCCGATACGATGAACTCTGAATCACTGGATATAGCCACAGATCTTACATAATCTGTGTGACCACTCATGGTCTTACAGCTACCTGTCTTGACGTCCCATAGTCTCACCGTCTTATCTCCACTTCCCGATACGATGAACTCTGAATCACTGGATATAGCCACAGATAATACAGAATTAGTGTGACCACTCATGGTCTTACAGGTACCTGTCTTGACGTCCCATAGTCTCACCGTCTTATCATCACTTCCCGATACGATGAACTCTGAATCACTGGATATAGCCACAGATAATACAGAATTAGTGTGACCACTCATGGTCTTACAGGTACCTGTCTTGACGTCCCATAGTCTCACCGTATAATCTGCACTTCCCGATACGATGAACTCTGAATCACTGGATATAGCCACAGATAATACATAATCTGTGCGACCACTCATGGTCTTAAAAAGTACCTGTCTTGACGTCCCATAGTCTCACCGTCTTATCATCACTTCCCGATACGATGAACTCTGAATCACTGGATATAGCCACAGATAATACATAATCTGTGCGACCACTCATGGTCTTACAGCTACCTGTCTTGACGTCCCATAGTCTCACCGTCTTATCTGCACTTCCCGATACGATGAACTCTGAATCACTGGATATAGCCACAGATAATACAGAATTAGTGTGACCACTCATGGTCTTACAGGTACCTGTCTTGACGTCCCATAGTCTCACCGTCTTATCATCACTTCCCGATACGATGAACTCTGAATCACTGGATATAGCCACAGCATATACAACATTAGTGTGACCACTCATGGTCTTACAGGTACCTGTCTTGACGTTCCATAGTCTCACCGTCTTATCTGCACTTCCCGATAAGATGAACTCTGAATCACTGGATATAGCCACAGCATATACAGAATTAGTGTGACCACTCATGGTCTTACAGGTACCTGTCTTGACGTCCCATAGTCTCACCGTCTTATCATGACTTCCCGATACGATGAACTCTGAATCACTGGATATAGCCACAGATAATACATAACTAGTGTGACCACTCATGGTCTTACAGGTACCTGTCTTGACGTCCCATAGTCTCACCGTCTAATCTAAACTTCCCTATACGATGAACTCTGAATCACTGGATATAGCCACAGATAATACAGAATTAGTGTGACCACTCATGGTCTTACAGGTACCTGTCTTGACGTCCCATAGTCTCACCGTATAATCTGCACTTCCCGATACGATGAACTCTGAATCACTGGATATAGCCACAGATAATACATAACTAGTGTGACCACTCATGGTCTTACAGCTACCTGTCTTGACGTTCCATAGTCTCACCGTCTTATCTGCACTTCCCGATACGATGAACTCTGAATCACTGGATATAGTCACATATATTACATAATCTGTGTGACCACTCATGGTCTTACAGGTACCTGTCTTGACGTCCCATAGTCTCACCGTATAATCTGCACTTCCCGATACGATGAACTCTGAATCACTGGATATAGCCACAGATAATACATAACTAGTGTGACCACTCATGGTCTTACAGCTACCTGTCTTGACGTCCCATAGTCTCACCGTCTTATCATGACTTCCCGATACGATGAACTCTGAATCACTGGATATAGCCACAGATAATACAGAATTAGTGTGACCACTCATGGTCTTACAGGTACCTTTCTTGACGTCCCATAGTCTCACCGTCTTATCTGCACTTCCCGATACGATGAACTCTGAATCACTGGATATAGCCACAGATAATACATAACTAGTGTGACCACTCATGGTCTTACAGCTACCTGTCTTGACGTCCCATAGTCTCACCGTCTTATCATCACTTCCCGATACGATGTACTCTGAATCACTGGATATAGCCACAGATAATACATAACTAGTGCGACCACTCATGGTCTTAAAGCTACCTTTCTTGACGTCCCATAGTCTCACCGTCTTATCATAACTTCCCGATACGATGAACTCTGAATCACAGGATATAGCCACAGATAATACAGAATTAGTGTGACCACTCATGGTCTTACAGGTACCTGTCTTGACGTCCCATAGTCTCACCGTCTTATCATGACTTCCCGATACGATGAACTCTGAATCACTGGATATAGCCACAGATAATACATAACTAGTGTGACCACTCATGGTCTTACAGGTACCTGTCTTGACGTCCCATAGTCTCACCGTATAATCTGCACTTCCCGATACGATGAACTCTGAATAACTGGATATAGCCACAGATAATACAGAATTAGTGTGACCACTCATGGTCTTACAGGTACCTGTCTTGACGTCTCATAGTCTCACCGTCTTATCTCCAGTTCCCGATACGATGAACTCTGAATCACTGGATATAGCCACAGAGAATACAGAACTAGTGTGACCACTCATGGTCTTACAGGTACCTGTCTTGACGTCCCATAGTCTCACCGTCTTATCTCCACTTCCCGATACGATGAACTCTGAATCACTGGATATAGCCACAGATAATACAGAATTAGTGTGACCACTCATGGTCTTACAGGTACCTGTCTTGACGTCCCATAGTCTCACCGTCTTATCATCACTTCCCGATACGATGAACTCTGAATCACTGGATATAGCCACAGCATATACAACATTAGTGTGACCACTCATGGTCTTACAGGTACCTGTCTTGACGTTCCATAGTCTCACCGTCTAATCTAAACTTCCCTATACGATGAACTCTGAATCACTGGATATAGCCACAGATAATACAGAATTAGTGTGACCACTCATGGTCTTACAGGTACCTGTCTTGACGTCCCATAGTCTCACCGTCTTATCATCACTTCCCGATACGATGAACTCTGAATCACTGGATATAGCCACAGATAATACAGAATTAGTGTGACCACTCATGGTCTTACAGGTACCTGTCTTGACGTCCCATAGTCTCACCGTCTTATCATGACTTCCCGATACGATGAACTCTGAATCACTGGATATAGCCACAGATAATACATAACTAGTGTGACCACTCATGGTCTTACAGGTACCTGTCTTGACGTCCCATAGTCTCACCGTATAATCTGCACTTCCCGATACGATGAACTCTGAATCACTGGATATAGCCACAGCATATACAGAATTAGTGTGACCACTCATGGTCTTACAGGTACCTGTCTTGACGTCCCATAGTCTCACCGTCTTATCATGACTTCCCGATACGATGAACTCTGAATCACTGGATATAGCCACAGCATATACAGAATTAGTGTGACCACTCATGGTCTTACAGGTACCTGTCTTGACGTCCCATAGTCTCACCGTCTTATCATGACTTCCCGATACGATGAACTCTGAATCACTGGATATAGCCACAGATAATACAGAATTAGTGTGACCACTCATGGTCTTACAGGTACCTGTCTTGACGTCCCATAGTCTCACCGTCTAATCTAAACTTCCCTATACGATGAACTCTGAATCACTGGATATAGCCACAGATAATACAGAATTAGTGTGACCACTCATGGTCTTACAGGTACCTGTCTTGACGTCCCATAGTCTCACCGTCTTATCTCCACTTCCCGATACGATGAACTCTGAATCACTGGATATAGCCACAGATAATACAGAATTAGTGTGACCACTCATGGTCTTACAGGTACCTGTCTTGACGTCCCATAGTCTCACCGTCTTATCATCACTTCCCGATACGATGAACTCTGAATCACTGGATATAGCCACAGATAATACATAACTAGTGTGACCACTCATGGTCTTACAGCTACCTGTCTTGACGTCCCATAGTCTCACCGTCTTATCATGACTTCCCGATACGATGAACTCTGAATCACTGGATATAGCCACAGATAATACAGAATTAGTGTGACCACTCATGGTCTTACAGGTACCTTTCTTGACGTCCCATAGTCTCACCGTCTTATCTGCACTTCCCGATACGATGAACTCTGAATCACTGGATATAGCCACAGATAATACATAACTAGTGTGACCACTCATGGTCTTACAGCTACCTGTCTTGACGTCCCATAGTCTCACCGTCTTATCATAACTTCCCGATACGATGAACTCTGAATCACAGGATATAGCCACAGATAATACAGAATTAGTGTGACCACTCATGGTCTTACAGGTACCTGTCTTGACGTCCCATAGTCTCACCGTCTTATCATGACTTCCCGATACGATGAACTCTGAATCACTGGATATAGCCACAGATAATACATAACTAGTGTGACCACTCATGGTCTTACAGGTACCTGTCTTGACGTCCCATAGTCTCACCGTATAATCTGCACTTCCCGATACGATGAACTCTGAATAACTGGATATAGCCACAGATAATACAGAATTAGTGTGACCACTCATGGTCTTACAGGTACCTGTCTTGACGTCTCATAGTCTCACCGTCTTATCTCCAGTTCCCGATACGATGAACTCTGAATCACTGGATATAGCCACAGAGAATACAGAACTAGTGTGACCACTCATGGTCTTACAGGTACCTGTCTTGACGTCCCATAGTCTCACCGTCTTATCTCCACTTCCCGATAAGATGAACTCTGAATCACTGGATATAGCCACAGCATATACAGAATTAGTGTGACCACTCATGGTCTTACAGGTACCTGTCTTGACGTCCCATAGTCTCACCGTCTTATCTGCACTTCCCGATACGATGAACTCTGAATCACTGGATATAGTCACATATATTACATAATCTGTGTGACCACTCATGGTCTTACAGGTACCTGTCTTGACGTCCCATAGTCTCACCGTATAATCTGCACTTCCCGATACGATGAACTCTGAATCACTGGATATAGCCACAGATAATACATAAC
This sequence comes from Loxodes magnus, assembly GCA_946699065.1. Classification (NCBI taxonomy): domain Eukaryota; phylum Ciliophora; class Karyorelictea; order Loxodida; family Loxodidae; genus Loxodes; species Loxodes magnus. Next base: position 56,700 of record CAMPDV010001522.1, read on the forward strand.
TAGTGTGACCACTCATGGTCTTACAGCTACCTGTCTTGACGTCCCATAGTCTCACCGTCTTATCATCACTTCCCGATACGATGAACTCTGAATCAATGGATATAGCCACAGATAATACAGAATTAGTGTGACCACTCATGGTCTTACAGCTACCTGTCTTGACGTCCCATAGTCTCACCGTCTTATCTGCACTTCCCGATACGATGAACTCTGAATCACTGGATATAGCCACAGATAATACATAACTAGTGTGACCACTCATGGTCTTACAGCTACCTGTCTTGACGTCCCATAGTCTCACCGTATTATCATAACTTCCCGATACGATGAACTCTGAATCACTGGATATAGCCACAGATCTTATATATTCTGTGTGACCACTCATGGTCTTACAGCTACCTGTCTTGACGTCCCATAGTCTCACCGTCTTATCTCTACTTACCGATACGATGAACTCTGAATCACTGGATATAGCCACAGCATATACATAATCTGTGCGACCACTCATGGTCTTACAGGTACCTGTCTTGACGTCCCATAGTCTCACCGTATTATCATAACTTCCCGATACGATGAACTCTGAATCACTGGATATAGCCACAGATCTTACATAATCTGTGTGACCACTCATGGTCTTACAGCTACCTGTCTTGACGTCCCATAGTCTCACCGTCTTATCTCCACTTCCCGATACGATGAACTCTGAATCACTGGATATAGCCACAGATAATACAGAATTAGTGTGACCACTCATGGTCTTACAGGTACCTGTCTTGACGTCCCATAGTCTCACCGTCTTATCATCACTTCCCGATACGATGAACTCTGAATCACTGGATATAGCCACAGATAATACAGAATTAGTGTGACCACTCATGGTCTTACAGGTACCTGTCTTGACGTCCCATAGTCTCACCGTATAATCTGCACTTCCCGATACGATGAACTCTGAATCACTGGATATAGCCACAGATAATACATAATCTGTGCGACCACTCATGGTCTTAAAAAGTACCTGTCTTGACGTCCCATAGTCTCACCGTCTTATCATCACTTCCCGATACGATGAACTCTGAATCACTGGATATAGCCACAGATAATACATAATCTGTGCGACCACTCATGGTCTTACAGCTACCTGTCTTGACGTCCCATAGTCTCACCGTCTTATCTGCACTTCCCGATACGATGAACTCTGAATCACTGGATATAGCCACAGATAATACAGAATTAGTGTGACCACTCATGGTCTTACAGGTACCTGTCTTGACGTCCCATAGTCTCACCGTCTTATCATCACTTCCCGATACGATGAACTCTGAATCACTGGATATAGCCACAGCATATACAACATTAGTGTGACCACTCATGGTCTTACAGGTACCTGTCTTGACGTTCCATAGTCTCACCGTCTTATCTGCACTTCCCGATAAGATGAACTCTGAATCACTGGATATAGCCACAGCATATACAGAATTAGTGTGACCACTCATGGTCTTACAGGTACCTGTCTTGACGTCCCATAGTCTCACCGTCTTATCATCACTTCCCGATACGATGAACTCTGAATCACTGGATATAGCCACAGCATATACAACATTAGTGTGACCACTCATGGTCTTACAGGTACCTGTCTTGACGTTCCATAGTCTCACCGTCTTATCTGCACTTCCCGATAAGATGAACTCTGAATCACTGGATATAGCCACAGCATATACAGAATTAGTGTGACCACTCATGGTCTTACAGGTACCTGTCTTGACGTCCCATAGTCTCACCGTCTTATCATGACTTCCCGATACGATGAACTCTGAATCACTGGATATAGCCACAGATAATACATAACTAGTGTGACCACTCATGGTCTTACAGGTACCTGTCTTGACGTCCCATAGTCTCACCGTCTAATCTAAACTTCCCTATACGATGAACTCTGAATCACTGGATATAGCCACAGATAATACAGAATTAGTGTGACCACTCATGGTCTTACAGGTACCTGTCTTGACGTCCCATAGTCTCACCGTCTTATCATCACTTCCCGATACGATGAACTCTGAATCACTGGATATAGCCACAGATAATACAGAATTAGTGTGACCACTCATGGTCTTACAGGTACCTGTCTTGACGTCCCATAGTCTCACCGTCTTATCTGCACTTCCCGATACGATGAACTCTGAATCACTGGATATAGTCACATATATTACATAATCTGTGTGACCACTCATGGTCTTACAGGTACCTGTCTTGACGTCCCATAGTCTCACCGTATAATCTGCACTTCCCGATACGATGAACTCTGAATCACTGGATATAGCCACAGATAATACATAACTAGTGTGACCACTCATGGTCTTACAGCTACCTGTCTTGACGTCCCATAGTCTCACCGTCTTATCATGACTTCCCGATACGATGAACTCTGAATCACTGGATATAGCCACAGATAATACAGAATTAGTGTGACCACTCATGGTCTTACAGGTACCTTTCTTGACGTCCCATAGTCTCACCGTCTTATCTGCACTTCCCGATACGATGAACTCTGAATCACTGGATATAGCCACAGATAATACATAACTAGTGTGACCACTCATGGTCTTACAGCTACCTGTCTTGACGTCCCATAGTCTCACCGTCTTATCATCACTTCCCGATACGATGTACTCTGAATCACTGGATATAGCCACAGATAATACATAACTAGTGCGACCACTCATGGTCTTAAAGCTACCTTTCTTGACGTCCCATAGTCTCACCGTCTTATCATAACTTCCCGATACGATGAACTCTGAATCACAGGATATAGCCACAGATAATACAGAATTAGTGTGACCACTCATGGTCTTACAGGTACCTGTCTTGACGTCCCATAGTCTCACCGTCTTATCATGACTTCCCGATACGATGAACTCTGAATCACTGGATATAGCCACAGATAATACATAACTAGTGTGACCACTCATGGTCTTACAGGTACCTGTCTTGACGTCCCATAGTCTCACCGTATAATCTGCACTTCCCGATACGATGAACTCTGAATAACTGGATATAGCCACAGATAATACAGAATTAGTGTGACCACTCATGGTCTTACAGGTACCTGTCTTGACGTCTCATAGTCTCACCGTCTTATCTCCAGTTCCCGATACGATGAACTCTGAATCACTGGATATAGCCACAGAGAATACAGAACTAGTGTGACCACTCATGGTCTTACAGGTACCTGTCTTGACGTCCCATAGTCTCACCGTCTTATCTCCACTTCCCGATAAGATGAACTCTGAATCACTGGATATAGCCACAGCATATACAGAATTAGTGTGACCACTCATGGTCTTACAGGTACCTGTCTTGACGTCCCATAGTCTCACCGTCTTATCATGACTTCCCGATACGATGAACTCTGAATCACTGGATATAGCCACAGATAATACATAACTAGTGTGACCACTCATGGTCTTACAGGTACCTGTCTTGACGTCCCATAGTCTCACCGTCTTATCTGCACTTCCCGATAAGATGAACTCTGAATCACTGGATATAGCCACAGCATATACAGAATTAGTGTGACCACTCATGGTCTTACAGGTACCTGTCTTGACGTCCCATAGTCTCACCGTCTTATCATGACTTCCCGATACGATGAACTCTGAATCACTGGATATAGCCACAGATAATACATAACTAGTGTGACCACTCATGGTCTTACAGGTACCTGTCTTGACGTCCCATAGTCTCACCGTCTAATCTAAACTTCCCTATACGATGAACTCTGAATCACTGGATATAGCCACAGATAATACAGAATTAGTGTGACCACTCATGGTCTTACAGGTACCTGTCTTGACGTCCCATAGTCTCACCGTCTTATCTCCACTTCCCGATACGATGAACTCTGAATCACTGGATATAGCCACAGATAATACAGAATTAGTGTGACCACTCATGGTCTTACAGGTACCTGTCTTGACGTCCCATAGTCTCACCGTCTTATCATCACTTCCCGATACGATGAACTCTGAATCACTGGATATAGCCACAGCATATACAACATTAGTGTGACCACTCATGGTCTTACAGGTACCTGTCTTGACGTTCCATAGTCTCACCGTCTTATCTGCACTTCCCGATAAGATGAACTCTGAATCACTGGATATAGCCACAGCATATACAGAATTAGTGTGACCACTCATGGTCTTACAGGTACCTGTCTTGACGTCCCATAGTCTCACCGTCTTATCATGACTTCCCGATACGATGAACTCTGAATCACTGGATATAGCCACAGATAATACATAACTAGTGTGACCACTCATGGTCTTACAGGTACCTGTCTTGACGTCCCATAGTCTCACCGTCTAATCTAAACTTCCCTATACGATGAACTCTGAATCACTGGATATAGCCACAGATAATACAGAATTAGTGTGACCACTCATGGTCTTACAGGTACCTGTCTTGACGTCCCATAGTCTCACCGTCTTATCATCACTTCCCGATACGATGAACTCTGAATCACTGGATATAGCCACAGATAATACAGAATTAGTGTGACCACTCATGGTCTTACAGGTACCTGTCTTGACGTCCCATAGTCTCACCGTCTTATCTGCACTTCCCGATACGATGAACTCTGAATCACTGGATATAGTCACATATATTACATAATCTGTGTGACCACTCATGGTCTTACAGGTACCTGTCTTGACGTCCCATAGTCTCACCGTATAATCTGCACTTCCCGATACGATGAACTCTGAATCACTGGATATAGCCACAGATAATACATAACTAGTGTGACCACTCATGGTCTTACAGCTACCTGTCTTGACGTTCCATAGTCTCACCGTCTTATCTGCACTTCCCGATAAGATGAACTCTGAATCACTGGATATAGCCACAGCATATACAGAATTAGTGTGACCACTCATGGTCTTACAGGTACCTGTCTTGACGTCCCATAGTCTCACCGTCTTATCATGACTTCCCGATACGATGAACTCTGAATCACTGGATATAGCCACAGATAATACATAACTAGTGTGACCACTCATGGTCTTACAGGTACCTGTCTTGACGTCCCATAGTCTCACCGTCTAATCTAAACTTCCCTATACGATGAACTCTGAATCACTGGATATAGCCACAGATAATACAGAATTAGTGTGACCACTCATGGTCTTACAGGTACCTGTCTTGACGTCCCATAGTCTCACCGTCTTATCATCACTTCCCGATACGATGAACTCTGAATCACTGGATATAGCCACAGATAATACAGAATTAGTGTGACCACTCATGGTCTTACAGGTACCTGTCTTGACGTCCCATAGTCTCACCGTCTTATCTGCACTTCCCGATACGATGAACTCTGAATCACTGGATATAGTCACATATATTACATAATCTGTGTGACCACTCATGGTCTTACAGGTACCTGTCTTGACGTCCCATAGTCTCACCGTATAATCTGCACTTCCCGATACGATGAACTCTGAATCACTGGATATAGCCACAGATAATACATAACTAGTGTGACCACTCATGGTCTTACAGCTACCTGTCTTGACGTCCCATAGTCTCACCGTCTTATCATGACTTCCCGATACGATGAACTCTGAATCACTGGATATAGCCACAGATAATACAGAATTAGTGTGACCACTCATGGTCTTACAGGTACCTTTCTTGACGTCCCATAGTCTCACCGTCTTATCTGCACTTCCCGATACGATGAACTCTGAATCACTGGATATAGCCACAGATAATACATAACTAGTGTGACCACTCATGGTCTTACAGCTACCTGTCTTGACGTCCCATAGTCTCACCGTCTTATCATCACTTCCCGATACGATGTACTCTGAATCACTGGATATAGCCACAGATAATACATAACTAGTGCGACCACTCATGGTCTTAAAGCTACCTTTCTTGACGTCCCATAGTCTCACCGTCTTATCATAACTTCCCGATACGATGAACTCTGAATCACAGGATATAGCCACAGATAATACAGAATTAGTGTGACCACTCATGGTCTTACAGGTACCTGTCTTGACGTCCCATAGTCTCACCGTCTTATCATGACTTCCCGATACGATGAACTCTGAATCACTGGATATAGCCACAGATAATACATAACTAGTGTGACCACTCATGGTCTTACAGGTACCTGTCTTGACGTCCCATAGTCTCACCGTCTTATCTCTACTTCCCGATACGATGAACTCTGAATCACTGGATATAGCCACAGATGATACATAATCTGTGCGACCACTCATGGTCTTACAGGTACCTGTCTTGACGTCTCATAGTCTCACCGTCTTATCTCCAGTTCCCGATACGATGAACTCTGAATCACTGGATATAGCCACAGAGAATACAGAACTAGTGTGACCACTCATGGTCTTACAGGTACCTGTCTTGACGTCCCATAGTCTCACCGTCTTATCTCCACTTCCCGATACGATGAACTCTGAATCACTGGATATAGCCACAGAGAATACAGAATTAGTGTGACCACTCATGGTCTTACAGGTACCTGTCTTGACGTCCCATAGTCTCACCGTATAATCTGCACTTCCCGATACGATGAACTCTGAATCACTGGATATAGCCACAGCATATACAACATTAGTGTGACCACTCATGGTCTTACAGGTACCTGTCTTGACGTCCCATAGTCTCACCGTATAATCTGCACTTCCCGATACGATGAACTCTGAATCACTGGATATAGCCACAGATGATACTTAATCTGTGTGACCACTCATGGTCTTACAGGTACCTGTCTTGACGTCACATAGTCTCACCGTCTTATCATGACTTCCCGATACGATGAACTCTGAATCACTGGATATAGCCACAGATAATACAGAATTAGTGTGACCACTCATGGTCTTACAGGTACCTTTCTTGACGTCCCATAGTCTCACCGTCTTATCTGCACTTCCCGATACGATGAACTCTGAATCACTGGATATAGCCACAGATAATACAGAATTAGTGTGACCACTCATGGTCTTACAGGTACCTTTCTTGACGTCCCATAGTCTCACCGTCTTATCTCTACTTCCCGATACGATGAACTCTGAATCACAGGATATAGCCACAGATAATACATAACTAGTGTGACCACTCATGGTCTTACAGCTACCTGTCTTGACGTCCCATAGTCTCACCGTCTTATCATCACTTCCCGATACGATGAACTCTGAATCAATGGATATAGCCACAGATAATACAGAATTAGTGTGACCACTCATGGTCTTACAGGTACCTGTCTTGACGTCCCATAGTCTCACCGTATAATCTGCACTTCCCGATACGATGAACTCTGAATCACTGGATATAGCCACAGATAATACATAATCTGTGCGACCACTCATGGTCTTACAGCTACCTGTCTTGACGTCCCATAGTCTCACCGTCTTATCATCACTTCCCGATACGATGAACTCTGAATCAATGGATATAGCCACAGATAATACAGAATTAGTGTGACCACTCATGGTCTTACAGCTACCTGTCTTGACGTCCCATAGTCTCACCGTCTTATCTCTACTTACCGATACGATGAACTCTGAATCACTGGATATAGCCACAGATAATACATAACTAGTGTGACCACTCATGGTCTTACAGCTACCTGTCTTGACGTCCCATAGTCTCACCGTCTTATCTCAACTTCCTGATACGATGAACTCTGAATCACTGGATATAGCCACAGATAATACATAACTAGTGTGACCACTCATGGTCTTACAGGTACCTGTCTTGACGTCCCATAGTCTCACCGTCTTATCTCTACTTCCCGATACGATGAACTCTGAATCACTGGATATAGCCACAGATAATACAGAATTAGTGTGACCACTCATGGTCTTACAGCTACCTGTCTTGACGTCCCATAGTCTCACCGTCTTATCTCTACTTCCCGATACGATGAACTCTGAATCACTGGATATAGCCACAGATAATACAGAATTAGTGTGACCACTCATGGTCTTACAGGTACCTGTCTTGACGTCCCATAGTCTCACCGTCTTATCTGCACTTCCCGATACGATGAACTCTGAATCACTGGATATAGTCACATATATTACATAATCTGTGTGACCACTCATGGTCTTACAGGTACCTGTCTTGACGTCCCATAGTCTCACCGTATAATCTGCACTTCCCGATACGATGAACTCTGAATCACTGGATATAGCCACAGATAATACATAACTAGTGTGACCACTCATGGTCTTACAGCTACCTGTCTTGACGTTCCATAGTCTCACCGTCTTATCTGCACTTCCCGATAAGATGAACTCTGAATCACTGGATATAGCCACAGCATATACAGAATTAGTGTGACCACTCATGGTCTTACAGGTACCTGTCTTGACGTCCCATAGTCTCACCGTCTTATCATGACTTCCCGATACGATGAACTCTGAATCACTGGATATAGCCACAGATAATACATAACTAGTGTGACCACTCATGGTCTTACAGGTACCTGTCTTGACGTCCCATAGTCTCACCGTCTAATCTAAACTTCCCTATACGATGAACTCTGAATCACTGGATATAGCCACAGATAATACAGAATTAGTGTGACCACTCATGGTCTTACAGGTACCTGTCTTGACGTCCCATAGTCTCACCGTCTTATCATCACTTCCCGATACGATGAACTCTGAATCACTGGATATAGCCACAGATAATACAGAATTAGTGTGACCACTCATGGTCTTACAGGTACCTGTCTTGACGTCCCATAGTCTCACCGTCTTATCTGCACTTCCCGATACGATGAACTCTGAATCACTGGATATAGTCACATATATTACATAATCTGTGTGACCACTCATGGTCTTACAGGTACCTGTCTTGACGTCCCATAGTCTCACCGTATAATCTGCACTTCCCGATACGATGAACTCTGAATCACTGGATATAGCCACAGATAATACATAACTAGTGTGACCACTCATGGTCTTACAGCTACCTGTCTTGACGTCCCATAGTCTCACCGTCTTATCATGACTTCCCGATACGATGAACTCTGAATCACTGGATATAGCCACAGATAATACAGAATTAGTGTGACCACTCATGGTCTTACAGGTACCTTTCTTGACGTCCCATAGTCTCACCGTCTTATCTGCACTTCCCGATACGATGAACTCTGAATCACTGGATATAGCCACAGATAATACATAACTAGTGTGACCACTCATGGTCTTACAGCTACCTGTCTTGACGTCCCATAGTCTCACCGTCTTATCATCACTTCCCGATACGATGTACTCTGAATCACTGGATATAGCCACAGATAATACATAACTAGTGCGACCACTCATGGTCTTAAAGCTACCTGTCTTGACGTCCCATAGTCTCACCGTCTTATCTCTACTTCCCGATACGATGAACTCTGAATCACTGGATATAGCCACAGATAATACAGAATTAGTGTGACCACTCATGGTCTTACAGGTACCTGTCTTGACGTCCCATAGTCTCACCGTCTTATCATGACTTCCCGATACGATGAACTCTGAATCACTGGATATAGCCACAGATAATACATAACTAGTGTGACCACTCATGGTCTTACAGGTACCTGTCTTGACGTCCCATAGTCTCACCGTCTTATCATCACTTCCCGATACGATGAACTCTGAATCACTGGATATAGCCACAGATAATACAGAATTAGTGTGACCACTCATGGTCTTACAGGTACCTGTCTTGACGTCTCATAGTCTCACCGTCTTATCTCCAGTTCCCGATACGATGAACTCTGAATCACTGGATATAGCCACAGAGAATACAGAACTAGTGTGACCACTCATGGTCTTACAGGTACCTGTCTTGACGTCCCATAGTCTCACCGTCTTATCTCCACTTCCCGATACGATGAACTCTGAATCACTGGATATAGCCACAGAGAATACAGAATTAGTGTGACCACTCATGGTCTTACAGGTACCTGTCTTGACGTCCCATAGTCTCACCGTATAATCTGCACTTCCCGATACGATGAACTCTGAATCACTGGATATAGCCACAGCATATACAACATTAGTGTGACCACTCATGGTCTTACAGGTACCTGTCTTGACGTCCCATAGTCTCACCGTATAATCTGCACTTCCCGATACGATGAACTCTGAATCACTGGATATAGCCACAGATGATACTTAATCTGTGTGACCACTCATGGTCTTACAGGTACCTGTCTTGACGTCACATAGTCTCACCGTCTTATCATGACTTCCCGATACGATGAACTCTGAATCACTGGATATAGCCACAGATAATACAGAATTAGTGTGACCACTCATGGTCTTACAGGTACCTTTCTTGACGTCCCATAGTCTCACCGTCTTATCTGCACTTCCCGATACGATGAACTCTGAATCACTGGATATAGCCACAGATAATACAGAATTAGTGTGACCACTCATGGTCTTACAGGTACCTTTCTTGACGTCCCATAGTCTCACCGTCTTATCTCTACTTCCCGATACGATGAACTCTGAATCACAGGATATAGCCACAGATAATACATAATCTGTGCGACCACTCATGGTCTTACAGCTACCTGTCTTGACGTCCCATAGTCTCACCGTCTTATCATCACTTCCCGATACGATGAACTCTGAATCAATGGATATAGCCACAGATAATACAGAATTAGTGTGACCACTCATGGTCTTACAGGTACCTGTCTTGACGTCCCATAGTCTCACCGTATAATCTGCACTTCCCGATACGATGAACTCTGAATCACTGGATATAGCCACAGATAATACATAATCTGTGCGACCACTCATGGTCTTACAGCTACCTGTCTTGACGTCCCATAGTCTCACCGTCTTATCATCACTTCCCGATACGATGAACTCTGAATCAATGGATATAGCCACAGATAATACAGAATTAGTGTGACCACTCATGGTCTTACAGCTACCTGTCTTGACGTCCCATAGTCTCACCGTCTTATCTCTACTTACCGATACGATGAACTCTGAATCACTGGATATAGCCACAGATAATACATAACTAGTGTGACCACTCATGGTCTTACAGCTACCTGTCTTGACGTCCCATAGTCTCACCGTCTTATCTCAACTTCCTGATACGATGAACTCTGAATCACTGGATATAGCCACAGATAATACATAACTAGTGTGACCACTCATGGTCTTACAGGTACCTGTCTTGACGTCCCATAGTCTCACCGTCTTATCTCTACTTCCCGATACGATGAACTCTGAATCACTGGATATAGCCACAGATAATACAGAATTAGTGTGACCACTCATGGTCTTACAGCTACCTGTCTTGACGTCCCATAGTCTCACCGTCTTATCTCTACTTCCCGATACGATGAACTCTGAATCACTGGATATAGCCACAGATGATACATAATCTGTGCGACCACTCATGGTCTTACAGCTACCTGTCTTGACGTCCCATAGTCTCACCGTCTTATCTCAACTTCCTGATACGATGAACTCTGAATCACTGGATATAGCCACAGATAATACATAACTAGTGTGACCACTCATGGTCTTACAGGTACCTGTCTTGACGTCCCATAGTCTCACCGTCTTATCTCTACTTCCCGATACGATGAACTCTGAATCACTGGATATAGCCACAGATAATACAGAATTAGTGTGACCACTCATGGTCTTACAGGTACCTTTCTTGACGTCCCATAGTCTCACCGTCTTATCTCTACTTCCCGATACGATGAACTCTGAATCACTGGATATAGCCACAGATAATACAGAATTAGTGTGACCACTCATGGTCTTACAGGTACCTTTCTTGACGTCCCATAGTCTCACCGTCTTATCTCTACTTCCCGATACGATGAACTCTGAATCACAGGATATAGCCACAGATAATACATAATCTGTGCGACCACTCATGGTCTTACAGCTACCTGTCTTGACGTCCCATAGTCTCACCGTCTTATCTCTACTTCCCGATACGATGAACTCTGAATCACTGGATATAGCCACAGATAATACATAATCTGTGTGACCACTCATGGTCTTACAGCTACCTGTCTTGACGTCCCATAGTCTCACCGTCTTATCATCACTTCCCGATACGATGAACTCTGAATCAATGGATATAGCCACAGATAATACAGAATTAGTGTGACCACTCATGGTCTTACAGGTACCTGTCTTGACGTCCCATAGTCTCACCGTATAATCTGCACTTCCCGATACGATGAACTCTGAATCACTGGATATAGCCACAGATAATACATAATCTGTGCGACCACTCATGGTCTTACAGCTACCTGTCTTGACGTCCCATAGTCTCACCGTCTTATCATCACTTCCCGATACGATGAACTCTGAATCAATGGATATAGCCACAGATAATACAGAATTAGTGTGACCACTCATGGTCTTACAGCTACCTGTCTTGACGTCCCATAGTCTCACCGTCTTATCTCTACTTACCGATACGATGAACTCTGAATCACTGGATATAGCCACAGATAATACATAACTAGTGTGACCACTCATGGTCTTACAGGTACCTGTCTTGACGTCCCATAGTCTCACCGTATAATCTGCACTTCCTGATACGATGAACTCTGAATCACTGGATATAGCCACAGATAATACATAACTAGTGTGACCACTCATGGTCTTACAGGTACCTGTCTTGACGTCCCATAGTCTCACCGTCTTATCTCTACTTCCCGATACGATGAACTCTGAATCACTGGATATAGCCACAGATAATACAGAATTAGTGTGACCACTCATGGTCTTACAGCTACCTGTCTTGACGTCCCATAGTCTCACCGTCTTATCTCTACTTCCCGATACGATGAACTCTGAATCACTGGATATAGCCACAGATGATACATAATCTGTGCGACCACTCATGGTCTTACAGCTACCTGTCTTGACGTCCCATAGTCTCACCGTCTTATCATAACTTCCCGATACGATGAACTCTGAATCACTGGATATAGCCACAGATAATACTTAATCTGTGCGACCACTCATGGTCTTACAGCTACCTGTCTTGACGTCCCATAGTCTCACCGTCTTATCTCCACTTCCCGATACGATGAACTCTGAGTCACTGGATATAGCCACAGATAATACATAACTAGTGTGACCACTCATGGTCTTACAGCTACCTGTCTTGACGTCCCATAGTCTCACCGTCTTATCTCTACTTCCCGATACGATGAACTCTGAATCACTGGATATAGCCACAGATAATACATAATCTGTGCGACCACTCATGGTCTTACAGCTACCTGTCTTGACGTCCCATAGTCTCACCGTCTTATCTGCACTTCCCGATACGATGAACTCTGAATCACTGGATATAGCCACAGATAATACAGAATTAGTGTGACCACTCATGGTCTTACAGCTACCTGTCTTGACGTCCCATAGTCTCACCGTCTTATCTCTACTTCCCGATACGATGAACTCTGGATCACTGGATATAGCCACAGATAATACATAACTAGTGTGACCACTCATGGTCTTACAGCTACCTGTCTTGACGTCCCATAGTCTCACCGTCTTATCTCTACTTCCCGATACGATGAACTCTGAATCACTGGATATAGCCACAGATAATACATAATCTGTGCGACCACTCATGGTCTTATAGCTACCTGTCTTGACGTCCCATAGTCTCACCGTCTTATCTGCACTTCCCGATACGATGAACTCTGAATCACTGGATATAGCCACAGATAATACAGAATTAGTGTGACCACTCATGGTCTTACAGCTACCTGTCTTGACGTCCCATAGTCTCACCGTCTTATCTCTACTTCCCGATACGATGAACTCTGGATCACTGGATATAGCCACAGATGATACTTAATCTGTGTGACCACTCATGGTCTTACAGGTACCTGTCTTGACGTCTCATAGTCTCACCGTCTTATCTCCAGTTCCCGATACGATGAACTCTGAATCACTGGATATAGCCACAGAGAATACAGAACTAGTGTGACCACTCATGGTCTTACAGGTACCTGTCTTGACGTCCCATAGTCTCACCGTCTTATCTGCACTTCCCGATACGATGAACTCTGAATCACAGGATATAGCCACAGATAATACAGAATTAGTGTGACCACTCATGGTCTTACAGGTACCTTTCTTGACGTCCCATAGTCTCACCGTCTTATCGGCACTTCCCGATACGATGAACTCTGAATCACTGGATATAGCCACAGATAATACATAACTAGTGTGACCACTCATGGTCTTACAGCTACCTGTCTTGACGTCCCATAGTCTCACCGTCTTATCTCTACTTCCCGATACGATGAACTCTGAATCACTGGATATAGCCACAGATAATACATAATCTGTGCGACCACTCATGGTCTTATAGCTACCTGTCTTGACGTCCCATAGTCTCACCGTCTTATCTGCACTTCCCGATACGATGAACTCTGAATCACTGGATATAGCCACAGATAATACAGAATTAGTGTGACCACTCATGGTCTTACAGCTACCTGTCTTGACGTCCCATAGTCTCACCGTCTTATCTCTACTTCCCGATACGATGAACTCTGGATCACTGGATATAGCCACAGATGATACTTAATCTGTGTGACCACTCATGGTCTTACAGGTACCTGTCTTGACGTCTCATAGTCTCACCGTCTTATCTCCAGTTCCCGATACGATGAACTCTGAATCACTGGATATAGCCACAGAGAATACAGAACTAGTGTGACCACTCATGGTCTTACAGGTACCTGTCTTGACGTCCCATAGTCTCACCGTCTTATCTCTACTTCCCGATACGATGAACTCTGAATCACTGGATATAGCCACAGATAATACAGAATTAGTGTGACCACTCATGGTCTTACAGCTACCTGTCTTGACGTCCCATAGTCTCACCGTCTTATCTCTACTTCCCGATACGATGAACTCTGAATCACTGGATATAGCCACAGATAATACAGAATTAGTGTGACCACTCATGGTCTTACAGCTACCTGTCTTGACGTCCCATAGTCTCACCGTCTTATCTCTACTTCCCGATACGATGAACTCTGAATCACTGGATATAGCCACAGATAATACATAACTAGTGTGACCACTCATGGTCTTACAGCTACCTGTCTTGACGTCCCATAGTCTCACCGTCTTATCATCACTTCCCGATACGATGAACTCTGAATCACAGGATATAGCCACAGATAATACAGAATTAGTGTGACCACTCATGGTCTTACAGGTACCTGTCTTGACGTCCCATAGTCTCACCGTCTTATCATGACTTCCCGATACGATGAACTCTGAATCACTGGATATAGCCACAGATAATACATAACTAGTGTGACCACTCATGGTCTTACAGGTACCTGTCTTGACGTCCCATAGTCTCACCGTATAATCTGCACTTCCCGATACGATGAACTCTGAATAACTGGATATAGCCACAGATAATACAGAATTAGTGTGACCACTCATGGTCTTACAGGTACCTGTCTTGACGTCCCATAGTCTCACCGTCTAATCTAAACTTCCCGATACGATGAACTCTGAATCACTGGATATAGCCACAGATAATACAGAATTAGTGTGACCACTCATGGTCTTACAGGTACCTGTCTTGACGTCCCATAGTCTCACCGTATTATCATAACTTCCCGATACGATGAACTCTGAATCACTGGATATAGCCACAGATAATACAGAATTAGTGTGACCACTCATGGTCTTACAGGTACCTGTCTTGACGTCCCATAGTCTCACCGTATAATCTGCACTTCCCGATACGATGAACTCTGAATCACTGAATATAGCCACAAGATATACATAATCTGTGTGACAACTCATGGTCTTAAAGCTACCTTTCTTGACGTCCCATAGTCTCACCGTCTTATCTCCAGTTCCCGATACGATGAACTCTGAATCACAGGATATAGCCACAGATCTTACATAATCTGTGTGACCACTCATGGTCTTACAGCTACCTGTCTTGACGTCCCATAGTCTCACCGTCTTATCTCCACTTCCCGATACGATGAACTCTGAATCACTGGATATAGCCACAGATAATACAGAATTAGTGTGACCACTCATGGTCTTACAGCTACCTGTCTTGACGTCCCATAGTCTCACCGTCTTATCTCTACTTCCTGATACGATGAACTCTGAATCACTGGATATAGCCACAGATAATACATAACTAGTGTGACCACTCATGGTCTTACAGGTACCTGTCTTGACGTCCCATAGTCTCACCGTCTTATCTCTACTTCCCGATACGATGAACTCTGAATCACTGGATATAGCCACAGATAATACATAATCTGTGCGACCACTCATGGTCTTACAGCTACCTGTCTTGACGTCCCATAGTCTCACCGTCTTATCATCACTTCCCGATACGATGAACTCTGAATCACAGGATATAGCCACAGATAATACATAATCTGTGCGACCACTCATGGTCTTACAGCTACCTGTCTTGACGTCCCATAGTCTCACCGTCTTATCTGCACTTCCCGATACGATGAACTCTGAATCACTGGATATAGCCACAGCATATACATAACTAGTGTGACCACTCATGGTCTTACAGCTACCTGTCTTGACGTCCCATAGTCTCACCGTCTTATCTCAACTTCCTGATACGATGAACTCTGAATCACTGGATATAGCCACAGATAATACATAACTAGTGTGACCACTCATGGTCTTACAGGTACCTGTCTTGACGTCCCATAGTCTCACCGTCTTATCTCTACTTCCCGATACGATGAACTCTGAATCACTGGATATAGCCACAGATAATACAGAATTAGTGTGACCATTCATGGTCTTACAGGTACCTTTCTTGACGTCCCATAGTCTCACCGTCTTATCTGCACTTCCCGATACGATGAACTCTGAATCACTGGATATAGCCACAGATAATACAGAATTAGTGTGACCACTCATGGTCTTACAGCTACCTGTCTTGACGTCCCATAGTCTCACCGTCTTATCTCTACTTCCCGATACGATGAACTCTGAATCACTGGATATAGCCACAGATAATACATAACTAGTGTGACCACTCATGGTCTTACAGGTACCTGTCTTGACGTCCCATAGTCTCACCGTCTTATCTCTACTTCCCGATACGATGAACTCTGAATCACTGGATATAGCCACAGATAATACAGAATTAGTGTGACCACTCATGGTCTTACAGGTACCTGTCTTGACGTCCCATAGTCTCACCGTCTTATCTCTACTTCCCGATACGATGAACTCTGAATCACTGGATATAGCCACAGATAATACATAACTAGTGTGACCACTCATGGTCTTACAGGTACCTGTCTTGACGTCCCATAGTCTCACCGTCTTATCTCTACTTCCCGATACGATGAACTCTGAATCACTGGATATAGCCACAGATGATACATAATCTGTGCGACCACTCATGGTCTTACAGCTACCTGTCTTGACGTCCCATAGTCTCACCGTCTTATCATAACTTCCCGATACGATGAACTCTGAATCACTGGATATAGCCACAGATGATACATAATCTGTGCGACCACTCATGGTCTTACAGCTACCTGTCTTGACGTCCCATAGTCTCACCGTCTTATCATAACTTCCCGATACGATGAACTCTGAATCACTGGATATAGCCACAGATAATACTTAATCTGTGCGACCACTCATGGTCTTACAGCTACCTGTCTTGACGTCCCATAGTCTCACCGTCTTATCTCCACTTCCCGATACGATGAACTCTGAATCACTGGATATAGCCACAGATGATACTTAATCTGTGTGACCACTCATGGTCTTACAGGTACCTGTCTTGACGTCTCATAGTCTCACCGTCTTATCTCCAGTTCCCGATACGATGAACTCTGAATCACTGGATATAGCCACAGAGAATACAGAACTAGTGTGACCACTCATGGTCTTACAGGTACCTGTCTTGACGTCCCATAGTCTCACCGTCTTATCTGCACTTCCCGATACGATGAACTCTGAATCACAGGATATAGCCACAGATAATAAATAATCTGTGCGAACACTCATGGTCTTACAGGTACCTGTCTTGACGTCCCATAGTCTCACCGTATAATCTGCACTTCCCGATACGATGAACTCTGAATCACTGGATATAGCCACAGATAATACAGAATTAGTGTGACCACTCATGGTCTTACAGGTACCTGTCTTGACGTCCCATAGTCTCACCGTCTTATCTCTACTTACCGATACGATGAACTCTGAATCACTGGATATAGCCACAGCATATACATAACTAGTGTGACCACTCATGGTCTTACAGCTACCTGTCTTGACGTCCCATAGTCTCACCGTATAATCTGCACTTCCCGATACGATGAACTCTGAATCACTGGATATAGCCACAGATGATACAGAATTAGTGTGACCACTCATGGTCTTACAGGTACCTTTCTTGACGTCCCATAGTCTCACCGTCTTATCTCTACTTCCCGATACGATGAACTCTGAATCACAGGATATAGCCACAGATCTTACATAATCTGTGTGACCACTCATGGTCTTACAGCTACCTGTCTTGACGTCCCATAGTCTCACCGTATAATCTCCACTTCCCGATACGATGAACTCTGAATCACTGGATATAGCCACAGATGATACATAATCTGTGCGACCACTCATGGTCTTACAGCTACCTGTCTTGACGTCCCATAGTCTCACCGTCTTATCATGACTTCCCGATACGATGAACTCTGAATCACTGGATATAGCCACAGATAATACAGAATTAGTGTGACCACTCATGGTCTTACAGGTACCTGTCTTGACGTCCCATAGTCTCACCGTCTTATCTCAACTTCCCGATACGATGAACTCTGAATCACTGGATATAGCCACAGATAATACATAACTAGTGTGACCACTCATGGTCTTACAGGTACCTGTCTTGACGTCCCATAGTCTCACCGTATAATCTGCACTTCCCGATACGATGAACTCTGAATCACTGAATATAGCCACAAGATATACATAATCTGTGTGACAACTCATGGTCTTACAGCTACCTGTCTTGACGTCCCATAGTCTCACCGTATAATCTGCACTTCCCGATACGATGAACTCTGAATCACTGGATATAGCCACAGATAATACAGAATTAGTGTGACCACTCATGGTCTTACAGGTACCTGTCTTGACGTCCCATAGTCTCACCGTCTTATCTCTACTTCCCGATACGATGAACTCTGAATCACTGGATATAGCCACAGCATATACATAACTAGTGTGACCACTCATGGTCTTACAGCTACCTGTCTTGACGTCCCATAGTCTCACCGTATAATCTGCACTTCCCGATACGATGAACTCTGAATCACTGGATATAGCCACAAGATATACATAATCTGTGTGACAACTCATGGTCTTAAAGCTACCTTTCTTGACGTCCCATAGTCTCACCGTCTTATCTCCAGTTCCCGATACGATGAACTCTGAATCACAGGATATAGCCACAGATCTTACATAATCTGTGTGACCACTCATGGTCTTACAGCTACCTGTCTTGACGTCCCATAGTCTCACCGTCTTATCTCCACTTCCCGATACGATGAACTCTGAATCACTGGATATAGCCACAGATAATACAGAATTAGTGTGACCACTCATGGTCTTACAGCTACCTGTCTTGACGTCCCATAGTCTCACCGTCTTATCTCTACTTACCGATACGATGAACTCTGAATCACTGGATATAGCCACAGATGATACATAATCTGTGTGACCACTCATGGTCTTACAGGTACCTGTCTTGACGTCCCATAGTCTCACCGTCTTATCTCTACTTCCCGATACGATGAACTCTGAATCACTGGATATAGCCACAGATAATACATAATCTGTGCGACCACTCATGGTCTTACAGCTACCTGTCTTGACGTCCCATAGTCTCACCGTCTTATCATCACTTCCCGATACGATGAACTCTGAATCACAGGATATAGCCACAGATAATACATAATCTGTGCGACCACTCATGGTCTTACAGCTACCTGTCTTGACGTCCCATAGTCTCACCGTCTTATCTGCACTTCCCGATACGATGAACTCTGAATCACTGGATATAGCCACAGCATATACATAACTAGTGTGACCACTCATGGTCTTACAGCTACCTGTCTTGACGTCCCATAGTCTCACCGTCTTATCTCAACTTACCGATACGATGAACTCTGAATCACTGGATATAGCCACAGATAATACATAACTAGTGTGACCACTCATGGTCTTACAGGTACCTGTCTTGACGTCCCATAGTCTCACCGTATAATCTGCACTTCCCGATACGATGAACTCTGAATCACTGAATATAGCCACAAGATATACATAATCTGTGTGACAACTCATGGTCTTACAGCTACCTGTCTTGACGTCCCATAGTCTCACCGTCTTATCTCTACTTCCCGATACGATGAACTCTGAATCACTGGATATAGCCACAGATAATACTTAATCTGTGCGACCACTCATGGTCTTACAGCTACCTGTCTTGACGTCCCATAGTCTCACCGTCTTATCTCTACTTACCGATACGATGAACTCTGAATCACTGGATATAGCCACAGAGAATACAGAACTAGTGTGACCACTCATGGTCTTACAGCTACCTGTCTTGACGTCCCATAGTCTCACCGTATAATCTGCACTTCCCGATACGATGAACTCTGAATCACTGGATATAGCCACAGATGATACAGAATTAGTGTGACCACTCATGGTCTTACAGGTACCTTTCTTGACGTCCCATAGTCTCACCGTCTTATCTCTACTTCCCGATACGATGAACTCTGAATCACTGGATATAGCCACAGCATATACATAACTAGTGTGACCACTCATGGTCTTACAGCTACCTGTCTTGACGTCCCATAGTCTCACCGTATAATCTGCACTTCCCGATACGATGAACTCTGAATCACAGGATATAGCCACAGATGATACATAATCTGTGCGACCACTCATGGTCTTACAGGTACCTGTCTTGACGTCCCATAGTCTCACCGTCTTATCTCCAGTTCCCGATACGATGAACTCTGAATCAATGGATATAGCCACAGATGATACATAATCTGTGCGACCACTCATGGTCTTACAGCTACCTGTCTTGACGTCCCATAGTCTCACCGTCTTATCTCCACTTCCCGATACGATGAACTCTGAATCACTGGATATAGCCACAGATAATACAGAATTAGTGTGACCACTCATGGTCTTACAGCTACCTGTCTTGACGTCCCATAGTCTCACCGTCTTATCTGCACTTCCCGATACGATGAACTCTGAATCACTGGATATAGCCACAGATAATACAGAATTAGTGTGACCACTCATGGTCTTACAGCTACCTGTCTTGACGTCCCATAGTCTCACCGTATAATCTGCACTTCCCGATACGATGAACTCTGAATCACTGGATATAGCCACAGATAATAAATAATCTGTGTGACCACTCATGGTCTTACAGCTACCTGTCTTGACGTCCCATAGTCTCACCGTCTTATCTCTACTTACCGATACGATGAACTCTGAATCACTGGATATAGCCACAGATAATACATAACTAGTGTGACCACTCATGGTCTTACAGCTACCTGTCTTGACGTCCCATAGTCTCACCGTCTTATCTCTACTTCCCGATACGATGAACTCTGAATCACTGGATATAGCCACAGATAATACTTAATCTGTGCGACCACTCATGGTCTTACAGCTACCTGTCTTGACGTCCCATAGTCTCACCGTCTTATCTCTACTTACCGATACGATGAACTCTGAATCACTGGATATAGCCACAGCATATACATAACTAGTGTGACCACTCATGGTCTTACAGCTACCTGTCTTGACGTCCCATAGTCTCACCGTATAATCTGCACTTCCCGATACGATGAACTCTGAATCACTGGATATAGCCACAGATGATACAGAATTAGTGTGACCACTCATGGTCTTACAGGTACCTTTCTTGACGTCCCATAGTCTCACCGTCTTATCTCTACTTCCCGATACGATGAACTCTGAATCACTGGATATAGCCACAGATAATACATAATGTGTGTGACCACTCATGGTCTTACAGGTACCTGTCTTGACGTCCCATAGTCTCACCGTCTTATCTGCACTTCCCGATACGATGAACTCTGAATCACTGGATATAGCCACAGAGAATACAGAACTAGTGTGACCACTCATGGTCTTACAGGTACCTGTCTTGACGTCCCATAGTCTCACCGTCTTATCTGCACTTCCCGATACGATGAACTCTGAATCACTGGATATAGCCACAGAGAATACAGAACTAGTGTGACTACTCATGGTCTTACAGGTACCTGTCTTGACGTCCCATAGTCTCACCGTCTTATCTGCACTTCCCGATACGATGAACTCTGAATCACTGGATATAGCCACAGATAATACAGAATTAGTGTGACCACTCATGGTCTTACAGGTACCTGTCTTGACGTCCCATAGTCTCACCGTATTATCATAACTTCCCGATACGATGAACTCTGAATCACTGGATATAGCCACAGATAATACATATCTAGTGTGACCACTCATGGTCTTACAGCTACCTGTCTTGACGTCCCATAGTCTCACCGTATAATCTGCACTTCCCGATACGATGAACTCTGAATCACTGGATATAGCCACAGATAATAAATAATCTGTGTGACCACTCATGGTCTTACAGCTACCTGTCTTGACGTCCCATAGTCTCACCGTCTTATCTCTACTTACCGATACGATGAACTCTGAATCACTGGATATAGCCACAGATAATACATAACTAGTGTGACCACTCATGGTCTTACAGCTACCTGTCTTGACGTCCCATAGTCTCACCGTCTTATCTCTACTTACCGATACGATGAACTCTGAATCACTGGATATAGCCACAGATAATACATAACTAGTGTGACCACTCATGGTCTTACAGCTACCTGTCTTGACGTCCCATAGTCTCACCGTCTTTTCTCTACTTCCCGATACGATGAACTCTGAATCACTGGATATAGCCACAGATAATACTTAATCTGTGCGACCACTCATGGTCTTACAGCTACCTGTCTTGACGTCCCATAGTCTCACCGTCTTATCTCTACTTACCGATACGATGAACTCTGAATCACTGGATATAGCCACAGCATATACATAACTAGTGTGACCACTCATGGTCTTACAGCTACCTGTCTTGACGTCCCATAGTCTCACCGTATAATCTGCACTTCCCGATACGATGAACTCTGAATCACTGGATATAGCCACAGATGATACATAACTAGTGTGACCACTCATGGTCTTACAGCTACCTGTCTTGACGTCCCATAGTCTCACCGTCTTATCTCAACTTCCTGATACGATGAACTCTGAATCACTGGATATAGCCACAGATAATACAGAATTAGTGTGACCACTCATGGTCTTACAGGTACCTTTCTTGACGTCCCATAGTCTCACCGTCTTATCTCCACTTCCCGATACGATGAACTCTGAATCACTGGATATAGCCACAGATAATACATAACTAGTGTGACCACTCATGGTCTTACAGGTACCTGTCTTGACGTCCCATAGTCTCACCGTCTTATCTCCACTTCCCGATACGATGAACTCTGAATCACTGGATATAGCCACAGAGAATACAGAACTAGTGTGACCACTCATGGTCTTACAGGTACCTGTCTTGACGTCCCATAGTCTCACCGTCTTATCTGCACTTCCCGATACGATGAACTCTGAATCACTGGATATAGCCACAGAGAATACAGAACTAGTGTGACTACTCATGGTCTTACAGGTACCTGTCTTGACGTCCCATAGTCTCACCGTCTTATCTGCACTTCCCGATACGATGAACTCTGAATCACTGGATATAGCCACAGATAATACAGAATTAGTGTGACCACTCATGGTCTTACAGGTACCTGTCTTGACGTCCCATAGTCTCACCGTATTATCATAACTTCCCGATACGATGAACTCTGAATCACTGGATATAGCCACAGATAATACAGAATTAGTGTGACCACTCATGGTCTTACAGCTACCTGTCTTGACGTCCCATAGTCTCACCGTATAATCTGCACTTCCCGATACGATGAACTCTGAATCACTGGATATAGCCACAGATAATAAATAATCTGTGTGACCACTCATGGTCTTACAGCTACCTGTCTTGACGTCCCATAGTCTCACCGTCTTATCTCTACTTACCGATACGATGAACTCTGAATCACTGGATATAGCCACAGATAATACATAACTAGTGTGACCACTCATGGTCTTACAGCTACCTGTCTTGACGTCCCATAGTCTCACCGTCTTATCTCTACTTACCGATACGATGAACTCTGAATCACTGGATATAGCCACAGCATATACATAACTAGTGTGACCACTCATGGTCTTACAGCTACCTGTCTTGACGTCCCATAGTCTCACCGTCTTATCTCTACTTACCGATACGATGAACTCTGAATCACTGGATATAGCCACAGATAATAAATAATCTGTGTGACCACTCATGGTCTTACAGCTACCTGTCTTGACGTCCCATAGTCTCACCGTCTTATCTCTACTTACCGATACGATGAACTCTGAATCACTGGATATAGCCACAGATAATACATAACTAGTGTGACCACTCATGGTCTTACAGCTACCTGTCTTGACGTCCCATAGTCTCACCGTCTTATCTCTACTTACCGATACGATGAACTCTGAATCACTGGATATAGCCACAGATAATACATAACTAGTGTGACCACTCATGGTCTTACAGCTACCTGTCTTGACGTCCCATAGTCTCACCGTCTTTTCTCTACTTCCCGATACGATGAACTCTGAATCACTGGATATAGCCACAGATAATACTTAATCTGTGCGACCACTCATGGTCTTACAGCTACCTGTCTTGACGTCCCATAGTCTCACCGTCTTATCTCTACTTACCGATACGATGAACTCTGAATCACTGGATATAGCCACAGCATATACATAACTAGTGTGACCACTCATGGTCTTACAGCTACCTGTCTTGACGTCCCATAGTCTCACCGTATAATCTGCACTTCCCGATACGATGAACTCTGAATCACTGGATATAGCCACAGATGATACATAACTAGTGTGACCACTCATGGTCTTACAGCTACCTGTCTTGACGTCCCATAGTCTCACCGTCTTATCTCAACTTCCTGATACGATGAACTCTGAATCACTGGATATAGCCACAGATAATACAGAATTAGTGTGACCACTCATGGTCTTACAGGTACCTTTCTTGACGTCCCATAGTCTCACCGTCTTATCTCCACTTCCCGATACGATGAACTCTGAATCACTGGATATAGCCACAGATAATACATAACTAGTGTGACCACTCATGGTCTTACAGGTACCTGTCTTGACGTCCCATAGTCTCACCGTCTTATCTCCACTTCCCGATACGATGAACTCTGAATCACTGGATATAGCCACAGAGAATACAGAACTAGTGTGACCACTCATGGTCTTACAGGTACCTGTCTTGACGTCCCATAGTCTCACCGTATTATCATAACTTCCCGATACGATGAACTCTGAATCACTGGATATAGCCACAGATAATACAGAATTAGTGTGACCACTCATGGTCTTACAGCTACCTGTCTTGACGTCCCATAGTCTCACCGTCTTATCTCCACTTCCCGATACGATGAACTCTGAATCAATGGATATTGCCACAGATGATACATAATCTGTGCGACCACTCATGGTCTTACAGCTACCTGTCTTGACGTCCCATAGTCTCACCGTTTTATCTGCACTTCCCGATACGATGAACTCTGAATCACTGGATATAGCCACAGAGAATACATAACTAGTGTGAACACTCATGGTCTTACAGGTACCTGTCTTGACGTCCCATAGTCTCACCGTCTTATCTGCACTTCCCGATACGATGAACTCTGAATCACTGGATATAGTCACAGAGAATACAGAACTAGTGTGACCACTCATGGTCTTACAGGTACCTGTCTTGACGTCCCATAGTCTCACCGTCTTATCTCCACTTCCCGATACGATGAACTCTGAATCACTGGATATAGCCACAGAGAATACAGAACTAGTGTGACCACTCATGGTCTTACAGGTACCTGTCTTGACGTCCCATAGTCTCACCGTATTATCATAACTTCCCGATACGATGAACTCTGAATCACTGGATATAGCCACAGATAATACAGAATTAGTGTGACCACTCATGGTCTTACAGCTACCTGTCTTGACGTCCCATAGTCTCACCGTCTTATCTCCACTTCCCGATACGATGAACTCTGAATCACTGGATATAGCCACAGATGATACATAATCTGTGCGACCACTCATGGTCTTACAGCTACCTGTCTTGACGTCCCATAGTCTCACCGTCTTATCATGACTTCCCGATACGATGAACTCTGAATCACTGGATATAGCCACAGATAATACATAACTAGTGTGACCACTCATGGTCTTACAGGTACCTGTCTTGACGTCCCATAGTCTCACCGTCTTATCTGCACTTCCCGATACGATGAACTCTGAATCACTGGATATAGCCACAGATAATACAGAATTAGTGTGACCACTCATGGTCTTACAGGTACCTGTCTTGACGTCCCATAGTCTCACCGTATTATCATAACTTCCCGATACGATGAACTCTGAATCACTGGATATAGCCACAGAGAATACAGAACTAGTGTGACCACTCATGGTCTTACAGCTACCTGTCTTGACGTCCCATAGTCTCACCGTCTTATCATGACTTCCCGATACGATGAACTCTGAATCACTGGATATAGCCACAGATAATACATAACTAGTGTGACCACTCATGGTCTTACAGGTACCTGTCTTGACGTCCCATAGTCTCACCGTCTTATCATCACTTCCCGATACGATGAACTCTGAATAACTGGATATAGCCACAGATGATACATAACTAGTGTGACCACTCATGGTCTTACAGCTACCTGTCTTGACGTCCCATAGTCTCACCGTCTTATCTCAACTTCCTGATACGATGAACTCTGAATCACTGGATATAGCCACAGATAATACAGAATTAGTGTGACCACTCATGGTCTTACAGGTACCTTTCTTGACGTCCCATAGTCTCACCGTCTTATCTCCACTTCCCGATACGATGAACTCTGAATCACTGGATATAGCCACAGATGATACTTAATCTGTGTGACCACTCATGGTCTTACAGGTACCTGTCTTGACGTCCCATAGTCTCACCGTCTTATCACAACTTCCCGATACGATGAACTCTGAATCACTGGATATAGCCACAGATAATACAGAATTAGTGTGACCACTCATGGTCTTACAGGTACCTGTCTTGACGTCCCATAGTCTCACCGTATTATCATCACTTCCCGATACGATGAACTCTGAATCAATGGATATAGCCACAGATAATACATAATCTGTGCGACCACTCATGGTCTTACAGCTACCTGTCTTGACGTCCCATAGTCTCACCGTATTATCATAACTTCCCGATACGATGAACTCTGAATCACTGGATATAGCCACAGATGATACTCAATTTGTATGACCACCCAAGTCTTACAGGTACCTGTCTTGACGTCCCATAGTCTCACCGTATAATCTGCACTTCCCGATACGATGAACTCTGAATCACTGGATATAGCCACAGCATATACATAATCTTTGTGACCACTCATGGTCTTACAGCTACCTGTCTTGACGTCCCATAGTCTCACCGTCTTATCTCCACTTCCCGATACGATGAACTCTGAATCACTGGATATAGCCACAGATGATACATAATCTGTGCGACCACTCATGGTCTTACAGCTACCTGTCTTGACGTCCCATAGTCTCACCGTCTTATCATCACTTCCCGATACGATGAACTCTGAATCACTGGATATAGCCACAGATAATACAGAATTAGTGTGACCACTCATGGTCTTACAGGTACCTTTCTTGACGTCCCATAGTCTCACCGTCTTATCATGACTTCCCGATACGATGAACTCTGAATCAATGGATATAGCCACAGATAATACATAATCTGTGCGACCACTCATGGTCTTACAGGTACCTGTCTTGACGTCCCATAGTCTCACCGTATAATCTGCACTTCCCGATACGATGAACTCTGAATCACTGGATATAGCCACAGATAATACAGAATTAGTGTGACCACTCATGGTCTTACAGGTACCTGTCTTGACGTCCCATAGTCTCACCGTCTTATCATGACTTCCCGATACGATGAACTCTGAATCACAGGATATAGCCACAGATCTTACATAATCTGTGTGACCACTCATGGTCTTACAGCTACCTGTCTTGACGTCCCATAGTCTCACCGTCTTATCATGACTTCCCGATACGATGAACTCTGAATCACTGGATATAGCCACAGATAATACAGAATTAGTGTGACCACTCATGGTCTTACAGGTACCTGTCTTGACGTCCCATAGTCTCACCGTCTTATCATGACTTCCCGATACGATGAACTCTGAATCACTGGATATAGCCACAGATAATACATAACTAGTGTGACCACTCATGGTCTTACAGGTACCTGTCTTGACGTCCCATAGTCTCACCGTCTTATCTCTACTTCCCGATACGATGAACTCTGAATCACTGGATATAGCCACAGATAATACAGAATTAGTGTGACCACTCATGGTCTTACAGCTACCTGTCTTGACGTCCCATAGTCTCACCGTCTTATCTCTACTTCCCGATACGATGAACTCTGAATCACTGGATATAGCCACAGATGATACATAATCTGTGCGACCACTCATGGTCTTACAGCTACCTGTCTTGACGTCCCATAGTCTCACCGTATAATCTGCACTTCCCGATACGATGAACTCTGAATCACTGAATATAGCCACAAGATATACATAATCTGTGTGACAACTCATGGTCTTAAAGCTACCTTTCTTGACGTCCCATAGTCTCACCGTCTTATCATGACTTCCCGATACGATGAACTCTGAATCAATGGATATAGCCACAGATAATACATAATCTGTGCGACCACTCATGGTCTTACAGGTACCTGTCTTGACGTCCCATAGTCTCACCGTATAATCTGCACTTCCCGATACGATGAACTCTGAATCACTGGATATAGCCACAGATAATACAGAATTAGTGTGACCACTCATGGTCTTACAGCTACCTGTCTTGACGTCCCATAGTCTCACCGTCTTATCTCTACTTACCGATACGATGAACTCTGAATCACTGGATATAGCCACAGATGATACATAATCTGTGCGACCACTCATGGTCTTACAGGTACCTGTCTTGACGTCCCATAGTCTCACCGTATTATCATAACTTCCCGATACGATGAACTCTGAATCACTGGATATAGCCACAGATAATACATAACTAGTGTGACCACTCATGGTCTTACAGCTACCTGTCTTGACGTCCCATAGTCTCACCGTCTTATCTCCACTTCCCGATACGATGAACTCTGAATCAATGGATATTGCCACAGATGATACATAATCTGTGCGACCACTCATGGTCTTACAGCTACCTGTCTTGACGTCCCATAGTCTCACCGTCTTATCTCCACTTCCCGATACGATGAACTCTGAATCACTGGATATAGCCACAGATGATACATAATCTGTGCGACCACTCATGGTCTTATAGCTACCTGTCTTGACGTCCCATAGTCTCACCGTCTTATCTGCACTTCCCGATACGATGAACTCTGAATCACTGGATATAGCCACAGATAATACATAACTAGTGTGACCACTCATGGTCTTACAGCTACCTGTCTTGACGTCCCATAGTCTCACCGTATAATCTGCACTTCCCGATACGATGAACTCTGGATCACTGGATATAGCCACAGATGATACTTAATCTGTGTGACCACTCATGGTCTTACAGGTACCTGTCTTGACGTCTCATAGTCTCACCGTATAATCTGCACTTCCCGATACGATGAACTCTGAATCACTGGATATAGCCACAGAGAATACAGAACTAGTGTGACCACTCATGGTCTTACAGGTACCTGTCTTGACGTCCCATAGTCTCACCGTCTTATCTGCACTTCCCGATACGATGAACTCTGAATCACAGGATATAGCCACAGATAATAAATAATCTGTGCGACCACTCATGGTCTTACAGGTACCTGTCTTGACGTCCCATAGTCTCACCGTATAATCTGCACTTCCCGATACGATGAACTCTGAATCACTGGATATAGCCACAGATAATACATAACTAGTGTGACCACTCATGGTCTTACAGGTACCTGTCTTGACGTCCCATAGTCTCACCGTCTTATCATCACTTCCCGATACGATGAACTCTGAATAACTGGATATAGCCACAGATGATACATAACTAGTGTGACCACTCATGGTCTTACAGCTACCTGTCTTGACGTCCCATAGTCTCACCGTCTTATCTCAACTTCCTGATACGATGAACTCTGAATCACTGGATATAGCCACAGATAATACAGAATTAGTGTGACCACTCATGGTCTTACAGGTACCTTTCTTGACGTCCCATAGTCTCACCGTCTTATCTCCACTTCCCGATACGATGAACTCTGAATCACTGGATATAGTCACAGATATTACATAATGTGTGTGACCACTCATGGTCTTACAGCTACCTGTCTTGACGTCCCATAGTCTCACCGTCTTATCTCTACTTCCCGATACGATGAACTCTGAATCACTGGATATAGCCACAGATAATACAGAACTAGTGTGACCACTCATGGTCTTACAGGTACCTGTCTTGACGTCCCATAGTCTCACCGTTTTATCTGCACTTCCCGATACGATGAACTCTGAATCACTGGATATAGCCACAGATGATACTCAATTTGTATGACCACCCAAGTCTTACAGGTACCTGTCTTGACGTCCCATAGTCTCACCGTCTTATCTGCACTTCCCGATACGATGAACTCTGAATCACTGGATATAGTCACAGAGAATACAGAACTAGTGTGACCACTCATGGTCTTACAGGTACCTGTCTTGACGTCCCATAGTCTCACCGTCTTATCATGACTTCCCGATACGATGAACTCTGAATCACTGGATATAGCCACAGCATATACATAATCTTTGTGACCACTCATGGTCTTACAGCTACCTGTCTTGACGTCCCATAGTCTCACCGTCTTATCTCCACTTCCCGATACGATGAACTCTGAATCACTGGATATAGCCACAGATGATACATAATCTGTGCGACCACTCATGGTCTTACAGCTACCTGTCTTGACGTCCCATAGTCTCACCGTCTTATCATCACTTCCCGATACGATGAACTCTGAATCACTGGATATAGCCACAGATGATACATAACTAGTGTGACCACTCATGGTCTTACAGGTACCTGTCTTGACGTCCCATAGTCTCACCGTCTTATCATCACTTCCCGATACGATGAACTCTGAATCAATGGATATAGCCACAGATAATACATAATCTGTGCGACCACTCATGGTCTTACAGGTACCTGTCTTGACGTCCCATAGTCTCACCGTATAATCTGCACTTCCCGATACGATGAACTCTGAATCACTGGATATAGCCACAGATAATACAGAATTAGTGTGACCACTCATGGTCTTACAGCTACCTGTCTTGACGTCCCATAGTCTCACCGTCTTATCTCTACTTACCGATACGATGAACTCTGAATCACTGGATATAGCCACAGATGATACATAATCTGTGCGACCACTCATGGTCTTACAGGTACCTGTCTTGACGTCCCATAGTCTCACCGTATTATCATAACTTCCCGATACGATGAACTCTGAATCACTGGATATAGCCACAGATAATACATAACTAGTGTGACCACTCATGGTCTTACAGCTACCTGTCTTGACGTCCCATAGTCTCACCGTCTTATCTCCACTTCCCGATACGATGAACTCTGAATCAATGGATATTGCCACAGATGATACATAATCTGTGCGACCACTCATGGTCTTACAGCTACCTGTCTTGACGTCCCATAGTCTCACCGTCTTATCTCCACTTCCCGATACGATGAACTCTGAATCACTGGATATAGCCACAGATGATACATAATCTGTGCGACCACTCATGGTCTTATAGCTACCTGTCTTGACGTCCCATAGTCTCACCGTCTTATCTGCACTTCCCGATACGATGAACTCTGAATCACTGGATATAGCCACAGATAATACATAACTAGTGTGACCACTCATGGTCTTACAGCTACCTGTCTTGACGTCCCATAGTCTCACCGTATAATCTGCACTTCCCGATACGATGAACTCTGGATCACTGGATATAGCCACAGATGATACTTAATCTGTGTGACCACTCATGGTCTTACAGGTACCTGTCTTGACGTCCCATAGTCTCACCGTCTTATCTCCACTTCCCGATACGATGAACTCTGAATCACTGGATATAGCCACAGATAATACATAACTAGTGTGACCACTCATGGTCTTACAGCTACCTGTCTTGACGTCTC
Organism: Loxodes magnus; assembly: GCA_946699065.1. Lineage (NCBI taxonomy): Eukaryota > Ciliophora > Karyorelictea > Loxodida > Loxodidae > Loxodes > Loxodes magnus. The sequence goes on from CAMPDV010001522.1 coordinate 89,339, forward strand.
ATAGTCTCACCGTATAATCTGCACTTCCCGATACGATGAACTCTGAATCACTGGATATAGCCACAGAGAATACAGAACTAGTGTGACCACTCATGGTCTTACAGGTACCTGTCTTGACGTCCCATAGTCTCACCGTCTTATCTGCACTTCCCGATACGATGAACTCTGAATCACAGGATATAGCCACAGATAATAAATAATCTGTGCGACCACTCATGGTCTTACAGGTACCTGTCTTGACGTCCCATAGTCTCACCGTATAATCTGCACTTCCCGATACGATGAACTCTGAATCACTGGATATAGCCACAGATAATACATAACTAGTGTGACCACTCATGGTCTTACAGGTACCTGTCTTGACGTCCCATAGTCTCACCGTCTTATCATCACTTCCCGATACGATGAACTCTGAATAACTGGATATAGCCACAGATGATACATAACTAGTGTGACCACTCATGGTCTTACAGCTACCTGTCTTGACGTCCCATAGTCTCACCGTCTTATCTCAACTTCCTGATACGATGAACTCTGAATCACTGGATATAGCCACAGATAATACAGAACTAGTGTGACCACTCATGGTCTTACAGGTACCTGTCTTGACGTCCCATAGTCTCACCGTCTTATCTCCACTTCCCGATACGATGAACTCTGAATCACTGGATATAGTCACAGATATTACATAATGTGTGTGACCACTCATGGTCTTACAGGTACCTGTCTTGACGTCCCATAGTCTCACCGTTTTATCTGCACTTCCCGATACGATGAACTCTGAATCACTGGATATAGCCACAGATGATACTCAATTTGTATGACCACCCAAGTCTTACAGGTACCTGTCTTGACGTCCCATAGTCTCACCGTCTTATCTCAACTTCCCGATACGATGAACTCTGAATCACTGGATATAGCCACAGAGAATACAGAACTAGTGTGACCACTCATGGTCTTACAGGTACCTGTCTTGACGTCCCATAGTCTCACCGTCTTATCTGCACTTCCCGATACGATGAACTCTGAATCACTGGATATAGTCACAGAGAATACAGAACTAGTGTGACCACTCATGGTCTTACAGGTACCTGTCTTGACGTCCCATAGTCTCACCGTCTTATCATGACTTCCCGATACGATGAACTCTGAATCACTGGATATAGCCACAGATAATACAGAATTAGTGTGACCACTCATGGTCTTACAGCTACCTGTCTTGACGTCCCATAGTCTCACCGTCTTATCTCCACTTCCCGATACGATGAACTCTGAATCACTGGATATAGCCACAGAGAATACAGAACTAGTGTGACCACTCATGGTCTTACAGGTACCTGTCTTGACGTCCCATAGTCTCACCTTTTTATCTCTACTTCCCGATACGATGAACTCTGAATCACTGGATATAGCCACAGATGATACTCAATTTGTATGACCACCCAAGTCTTACAGGTACCTGTCTTGACGTCCCATAGTCTCACCGTCTTATCTGCACTTCCCGATACGATGAACTCTGAATCACTGGATATAGCCACAGATAATACAGAACTAGTGTGACCACTCATGGTCTTACAGGTACCTGTCTTGACGTCCCATAGTCTCACCGTCTTATCTGCACTTCCCGATACGATGAACTCTGAATCACTGGATATAGCCACAGATAATACAGAACTTGTGTGACCACTCATGGTCTTACAGGTACCTGTCTTGACGTCCCATAGTCTCACCGTATTATCTCTACTTCCCGATACGATGAACTCTGAATCACAGGATATAGCCACAGATCTTACATAATCTGTGTGACCACTCATGGTCTTACAGCTACCTGTCTTGACGTCCCATAGTCTCACCGTCTTATCTCAACTTCCTGATACGATGAACTCTGAATCACTGGATATAGCCACAGATAATACAGAATTAGTGTGACCACTCATTGTCTTACAGGTACCTGTCTTGACGTCCCATAGTCTTACCGTCTTATCATGACATCCCGATACGATGAACTCTGAATCACTGGATATAGCCACAGCATATACATAATCTGTGTGACCACTCATGGTCTTACAGCTACCTTTCTTGACGTCCCATAGTCTCACCGTATTATCATAACTTCCCGATACGATGAACTCTGAATCACTGGATATAGCCACAGATAATACATAACTAGTGTGACCACTCATGGTCTTACAGCTACCTGTCTTGACGTCCCATAGTCTCACCGTCTTATCTCCACTTCCCGATACGATGAACTCTGAATCAATGGATATAGCCACAGATGATACATAATCTGTGCGACCACTCATGGTCTTACAGCTACCTGTCTTGACGTCCCATAGTCTCACCGTCTTATCTCCACTTCCCGATACGATGAACTCTGAATCACTGGATATAGCCACAGATAATACAGAATTAGTGTGACCACTCATGGTCTTACAGGTACCTGTCTTGACGTCCCATAGTCTCACCGTATAATCATCACTTCCCGATACGATGAACTCTGAATCACTGGATATAGCCACAGATAATACAGAATTAGTGTGACCACTCATGGTCTTACAGCTACCTGTCTTGACGTCCCATAGTCTCACCGTATAATCTGCACTTCCCGATACGATGAACTCTGAATCACTGGATATAGCCACAGATAATAAATAATCTGTGTGACCACTCATGGTCTTACAGCTACCTGTCTTGACGTCCCATAGTCTCACCGTATAATCTGCACTTCCCGATACGATGAACTCTGAATCACTGGATATAGCCACAGATAATACAGAATTAGTGTGACCACTCATGGTCTTACAGGTACCTGTCTTGACGTCCCATAGTCTCACCGTCTTATCTGCACTTCCCGATACGATGAACTCTGAATCACTGGATATAGTCACAGAGAATACAGAACTAGTGTGACCACTCATGGTCTTACAGGTACCTGTCTTGACGTCCCATAGTCTCACCGTATTATCATAACTTCCCGATACGATGAACTCTGAATCACTGGATATAGTCACAGATAATACATAACTAGTGTGACCACTCATGGTCTTACAGGTACCTGTCTTGACGTCCCATAGTCTCACCGTTTTATCTGCACTTCCCGATACGATGAACTCTGAATCACTGGATATAGCCACAGATAATACAGAATTAGTGTGACCACTCATGGTCTTACAGGTACCTTTCTTGACGTCCCATAGTCTCACCGTCTTATCTCCACTTCCCGATACGATGAACTCTGAATCACTGGATATAGCCACAGATATTACATAATGTGTGTGACCACTCATGGTCTTACAGGTACCTGTCTTGACGTCCCATAGTCTCACCGTCTTATCTGCACTTCCCGATACGATGAACTCTGAATCACTGGATATAGCCACAGAGAATACAGAACTAGTGTGACCACTCATGGTCTTACAGGTACCTGTCTTGACGTCCCATAGTCTCACCGTTTTATCTGCACTTCCCGATACGATGAACTCTGAATCACTGGATATAGCCACAGATATTACATAATGTGTGTGACCACTCATGGTCTTACAGGTACCTGTCTTGACGTCCCATAGTCTCACCGTCTTATCTGCACTTCCCGATACGATGAACTCTGAATCACTGGATATAGCCACAGAGAATACAAAACTAGTGTGACCACTCATGGTCTTACAGGTACCTGTCTTGACGTCCCATAGTCTCACCGTTTTATCTGCACTTCCCGATACGATGAACTCTGAATCACTGGATATAGCCACAGATGATACTCAATTTGTATGACCACCCAAGTCTTACAGGTACCTGTCTTGACGTCCCATAGTCTCACCGTATTATCTCCACTTCCCGATACGATGAACTCTGAATCACTGGATATAGCCACAGAGAATACAAAACTAGTGTGACCACTCATGGTCTTACAGGTACCTGTCTTGACGTCCCATAGTCTCACCGTTTTATCTGCACTTCCCGATACGATGAACTCTGAATCACTGGATATAGCCACAGCATATACATAATCTGTGTGACCACTCATGGTCTTACAGCTACCTTTCTTGACGTCCCATAGTCTCACCGTCTTATCTGCACTTCCCGATACGATGAACTCTGAATCACTGGATATAGCCACAGATAATACAGAACTTGTGTGACCACTCATGGTCTTACAGGTACCTGTCTTGACGTCCCATAGTCTCACCGTCTTATCTGCACTTCCCGATACGATGAACTCTGAATCACTGGATATAGTCACAGAGAATACAGAACTAGTGTGACCACTCATGGTCTTACAGGTACCTGTCTTGACGTCCCATAGTCTCACCGTATTATCATAACTTCCCGATACGATGAACTCTGAATCACTGGATATAGCCACAGATGATACATAATCTGTGCGACCACTCATGTCTTACAGCTACCTGTCTTGACGTCCCATAGTCTCACCGTCTTATCTCCACTTCCCGATACGATGAACTCTGAATCACTGGATATAGCCACAGATAATACATAATCTGTGTGACCACTCATGGTCTTACAGGTACCTGTCTTGACGTCCCATAGTCTCACCGTTTTATCTGCACTTCCCGATACGATGAACTCTGAATCACTGGATATAGCCACAGATATTACATAATGTGTGTGACCACTCATGGTCTTACAGCTACCTGTCTTGACGTCCCATAGTCTCACCGTCTTATCTCTACTTACCGATACGATGAACTCTGAATCACTGGATATAGCCACAGATGATACATAATCTGTGTGACCACTCATGGTCTTACAGGTACCTGTCTTGACGTCCCATAGTCTCACCGTTTTATCTGCACTTCCCGATACGATGAACTCTGAATCACTGGATATAGCCACAGATAATACATAATGTGTGTGACCACTCATGGTCTTACAGGTACCTGTCTTGACGTCCCATAGTCTCACCGTATTATCATAACTTCCCGATACGATGAACTCTGAATCACTGGATATAGTCACAGATAATACATAACTAGTGTGACCACTCATGGTCTTACAGGTACCTGTCTTGACGTCCCATAGTCTCACCGTTTTATCTGCACTTCCCGATACGATGAACTCTGAATCACTGGATATAGCCACAGATAATACAGAATTAGTGTGACCACTCATGGTCTTACAGGTACCTTTCTTGACGTCCCATAGTCTCACCGTCTTATCTCCACTTCCCGATACGATGAACTCTGAATCACTGGATATAGCCACAGATATTACATAATGTGTGTGACCACTCATGGTCTTACAGGTACCTGTCTTGACGTCCCATAGTCTCACCGTCTTATCTGCACTTCCCGATACGATGAACTCTGAATCACTGGATATAGCCACAGAGAATACAGAACTAGTGTGACCACTCATGGTCTTACAGGTACCTGTCTTGACGTCCCATAGTCTCACCGTTTTATCTGCACTTCCCGATACGATGAACTCTGAATCACTGGATATAGCCACAGATATTACATAATGTGTGTGACCACTCATGGTCTTACAGGTACCTGTCTTGACGTCCCATAGTCTCACCGTCTTATCTGCACTTCCCGATACGATGAACTCTGAATCACTGGATATAGCCACAGAGAATACAAAACTAGTGTGACCACTCATGGTCTTACAGGTACCTGTCTTGACGTCCCATAGTCTCACCGTTTTATCTGCACTTCCCGATACGATGAACTCTGAATCACTGGATATAGCCACAGATGATACTCAATTTGTATGACCACCCAAGTCTTACAGGTACCTGTCTTGACGTCCCATAGTCTCACCGTCTTATCTGCACTTCCCGATACGATGAACTCTGAATCACTGGATATAGCCACAGATAATACAAAACTAGTGTGACCACTCATGGTCTTACAGGTACCTGTCTTGACGTCCCATAGTCTCACCGTTTTATCTGCACTTCCCGATACGATGAACTCTGAATCACTGGATATAGTCACAGAGAATACAGAACTAGTGTGACCACTCATGGTCTTACAGGTACCTGTCTTGACGTTCCATAGTCTCACCGTATTATCATAACTTCCCGATACGATGAACTCTGAATCACTGGATATAGCCACAGAGAATACAGAACTAGTGTGACCACTCATGGTCTTACAGGTACCTGTCTTGACGTCCCATAGTCTCACCGTTTTATCTGCACTTCCCGATACGATGAACTCTGAATCACTGGATATAGTCACAGAGAATACAGAACTAGTGTGACCACTCATGGTCTTACAGGTACCTGTCTTGACGTTCCATAGTCTCACCGTATTATCATAACTTCCCGATACGATGAACTCTGAATCACTGGATATAGCCACAGAGAATACAGAACTAGTGTGACCACTCATGGTCTTACAGGTACCTGTCTTGACGTCCCATAGTCTCACCGTTTTATCTGCACTTCCCGATACGATGAACTCTGAATCACTGGATATAGCCACAGAGAATACAGAACTAGTGTGACCACTCATGGTCTTACAGGTACCTGTCTTGACGTCCCATAGTCTCACCGTCTTATCTGCACTTCCCGATACGATGAACTCTGAATCACTGGATATAGCCACAGAGAATACAGAACTAGTGTGACCACTCATGGTCTTACAGGTACCTGTCTTGACGTCCCATAGTCTCACCTTTTTATCTCTACTTCCCGATACGATGAACTCTGAATCACTGGATATAGCCACAGATGATACTCAATTTGTATGACCACCCAAGTCTTACAGGTACCTGTCTTGACGTCCCATAGTCTCACCGTCTTATCTGCACTTCCCGATACGATGAACTCTGAATCACTGGATATAGCCACAGATAATACAGAACTAGTGTGACCACTCATGGTCTTACAGGTACCTGTCTTGACGTCCCATAGTCTCACCGTCTTATCTGCACTTCCCGATACGATGAACTCTGAATCACTGGATATAGCCACAGATAATACAGAACTTGTGTGACCACTCATGGTCTTACAGGTACCTGTCTTGACGTCCCATAGTCTCACCGTCTTATCTGCACTTCCCGATACGATGAACTCTGAATCACTGGATATAGTCACAGAGAATACAGAACTAGTGTGACCACTCATGGTCTTACAGGTACCTGTCTTGACGTCCCATAGTCTCACCGTCTTATCTGCACTTCCCGATACGATGAACTCTGAATCACTGGATATAGCCACAGATAATACAGAACTAGTGTGACCACTCATGGTCTTACAGGTACCTGTCTTGACGTCCCATAGTCTCACCGTCTTATCTGCACTTCCCGATACGATGAACTCTGAATCACTGGATATAGCCACAGATAATACAGAACTTGTGTGACCACTCATGGTCTTACAGGTACCTGTCTTGACGTCCCATAGTCTCACCGTCTTATCTGCACTTCCCGATACGATGAACTCTGAATCACTGGATATAGTCACAGAGAATACAGAACTAGTGTGACCACTCATGGTCTTACAGGTACCTGTCTTGACGTCCCATAGTCTCACCGTATTATCATAACTTCCCGATACGATGAACTCTGAATCACTGGATATAGCCACAGATGATACATAATCTGTGCGACCACTCATGTCTTACAGCTACCTGTCTTGACGTCCCATAGTCTCACCGTCTTATCTCCACTTCCCGATACGATGAACTCTGAATCACTGGATATAGCCACAGATAATACATAATCTGTGTGACCACTCATGGTCTTACAGGTACCTGTCTTGACGTCCCATAGTCTCACCGTTTTATCTGCACTTCCCGATACGATGAACTCTGAATCACTGGATATAGCCACAGATATTACATAATGTGTGTGACCACTCATGGTCTTACAGCTACCTGTCTTGACGTCCCATAGTCTCACCGTCTTATCTCTACTTACCGATACGATGAACTCTGAATCACTGGATATAGCCACAGATGATACATAATCTGTGTGACCACTCATGGTCTTACAGGTACCTGTCTTGACGTCCCATAGTCTCACCGTTTTATCTGCACTTCCCGATACGATGAACTCTGAATCACTGGATATAGCCACAGATAATACATAATGTGTGTGACCACTCATGGTCTTACAGGTACCTGTCTTGACGTCCCATAGTCTCACCTTTTTATCTCTACTTCCCGATACGATGAACTCTGAATCACTGGATATAGCCACAGAGAATACAGAACTAGTGTGACCACTCATGGTCTTACAGGTACCTGTCTTGACGTCCCATAGTCTCACCGTTTTATCTGCACTTCCCGATACGATGAACTCTGAATCACTGGATATAGCCACAGATAATACAGAACTAGTGTGACCACTCATGGTCTTACAGGTACCTGTCTTGACGTCCCATAGTCTCACCGTTTTATCTGCACTTCCCGATACGATGAACTCTGAATCACTGGATATAGCCACAGAGAATACATAACTAGTGTGAACACTCATGGTCTTACAGGTACCTGTCTTGACGTCCCATAGTCTCACCGTCTTATCTGCACTTCCCGATACGATGAACTCTGAATCACTGGATATAGTCACAGAGAATACAGAACTAGTGTGACCACTCATGGTCTTACAGGTACCTGTCTTGACGTCCCATAGTCTCACCGTTTTATCTGCACTTCCCGATACGATGAACTCTGAATCACTGGATATAGCCACAGATAATACATAATGTGTGTGACCACTCATGGTCTTACAGGTACCTGTCTTGACGTCCCATAGTCTCACCGTCTTATCTGCACTTCCCGATACGATGAACTCTGAATCACTGGATATAGTCACAGATAATACATAATGTGTGTGACCACTCATGGTCTTACAGGTACCTGTCTTGACGTCCCATAGTCTCACCTTTTTATCTCTACTTCCCGATACGATGAACTCTGAATCACTGGATATAGCCACAGATAATACAGAACTAGTGTGACCACTCATGGTCTTACAGGTACCTGTCTTGACGTCCCATAGTCTCACCGTTTTATCTGCACTTCCCGATACGATGAACTCTGAATCACTGGATATAGCCACAGAGAATACATAACTAGTGTGAACACTCATGGTCTTACAGGTACCTGTCTTGACGTCCCATAGTCTCACCGTCTTATCTGCACTTCCCGATACGATGAACTCTGAATCACTGGATATAGTCACAGAGAATACAAAACTAGTGTGACCACTCATGGTCTTACAGGTACCTGTCTTGACGTCCCATAGTCTCACCGTCTTATCTGCACTTCCCGATACGATGAACTCTGAATCACTGGATATAGCCACAGATGATACTCAATTTGTATGACCACCCAAGTCTTACAGGTACCTGTCTTGACGTCCCATAGTCTCACCGTCTTATCTGCACTTCCCGATACGATGAACTCTGAATCACTGGATATAGCCACAGAGAATACAAAACTAGTGTGACCACTCATGGTCTTACAGGTACCTGTCTTGACGTCCCATAGTCTCACCGTCTTATCTGCACTTCCCGATACGATGAACTCTGAATCACTGGATATAGCCACAGAGAATACAAAACTAGTGTGACCACTCATGGTCTTACAGGTACCTTTCTTGACGTCCCATAGTCTCACCGTCTTATCTGCACTTCCCGATACGATGAACTCTGAATCACTGGATATAGCCACAGAGAATACAAAACTAGTGTGACCACTCATGGTCTTACAGGTACCTGTCTTGACGTCCCATAGTCTCACCGTCTTATCTGCACTTCCCGATACGATGAACTCTGAATCACTGGATATAGCCACAGATAATACATAACTAGTGTGACCACTCATGGTCTTACAGGTACCTGTCTTGACGTCCCATAGTCTCACCGTCTTATCTGCACTTCCCGATACGATGAACTCTGAATCACTGGATATAGCCACAGATGATACTCAATTTGTATGACCACCCAAGTCTTACAGGTACCTGTCTTGACGTCCCATAGTCTCACCGTCTTATCTGCACTTCCCGATACGATGAACTCTGAATCACTGGATATAGTCACAGAGAATACATAATGTGTGTGACCACTCATGGTCTTACAGGTACCTTTCTTGACGTCCCATAGTCTCACCGTCTTATCTGCACTTCCCGATACGATGAACTCTGAATCACTGGATATAGTCACAGATAATACATAATGTGTGTGACCACTCATGGTCTTACAGGTACCTGTCTTGACGTCCCATAGTCTCACCGTCTTATCTGCACTTCCCGATACGATGAACTCTGAATCACTGGATATAGCCACAGAGAATACAGAACTAGTGTGACCACTCATGGTCTTACAGCTACCTGTCTTGACGTCCCATAGTCTCACCGTTTTATCTGCACTTCCCGATACGATGAACTCTGAATCACTGGATATAGTCACAGAGAATACAGAACTAGTGTGACCACTCATGGTCTTACAGGTACCTGTCTTGACGTTCCATAGTCTCACCGTATTATCATAACTTCCCGATACGATGAACTCTGAATCACTGGATATAGCCACAGAGAATACAGAACTAGTGTGACCACTCATGGTCTTACAGGTACCAGTCTTGACGTTCCATAGTCTCACCGTATTATCATAACTTCCCGATACGATGAACTCTGAATCACTGGATATAGCCACAGAGAATACAGAACTAGTGTGACCACTCATGGTCTTACAGCTACCTGTCTTGACGTCCCATAGTCTCACCGTCTTATCTCTACTTACCGATACGATGAACTCTGAATCACTGGATATAGCCACAGATGATACATAATCTGTGTGACCACTCATGGTCTTACAGGTACCTGTCTTGACGTCCCATAGTCTCACCGTCTTATCTCTACTTCCCGATACGATGAACTCTGAATCACTGGATATAGCCACAGATAATACATAATCTGTGCGACCACTCATGGTCTTACAGCTACCAGTCTTGACGTCCCATAGTCTCACCGTCTTATCATCACTTCCCGATACGATGAACTCTGAATCACAGGATATAGCCACAGATAATACATAATCTGTGCGACCACTCATGGTCTTACAGGTACCTGTCTTGACGTCCCATAGTCTCACCGTATTATCTCTACTTCCCGATACGATGAACTCTGAATCACTGGATATAGTCACAGATAATACATAATGTGTGTGACCACTCATGGTCTTACAGGTACCTGTCTTGACGTCCCATAGTCTCACCGTTTTATCTGCACTTCCCGATACGATGAACTCTGAATCACTGGATATAGCCACAGATAATACATAATGTGTGTGACCACTCATGGTCTTACAGGTACCTGTCTTGACGTCCCATAGTCTCACCGTCTTATCTGCACTTCCCGATACGATGAACTCTGAATCACTGGATATAGTCACAGATAATACATAATGTGTGTGACCACTCATGGTCTTACAGGTACCTGTCTTGACGTCCCATAGTCTCACCTTTTTATCTCTACTTCCCGATACGATGAACTCTGAATCACTGGATATAGCCACAGATGATACTCAATTTGTATGACCACCCAAGTCTTACAGGTACCTGTCTTGACGTCCCATAGTCTCACCGTATTATCATAACTTCCCGATACGATGAACTCTGAATCACTGGATATAGCCACAGATAATACATAATGTGTGTGACCACTCATGGTCTTACAGGTACCTGTCTTGACGTCCCATAGTCTCACCGTTTTATCTCTACTTCCCGATACGATGAACTCTGAATCACTGGATATAGTCACAGAGAATACAGAACTAGTGTGACCACTCATGGTCTTACAGGTACCTGTCTTGACGTCCCATAGTCTCACCGTCTTATCTGCACTTCCCGATACGATGAACTCTGAATCACTGGATATAGTCACAGATAATACATAATGTGTGTGACCACTCATGGTCTTACAGGTACCTGTCTTGACGTCCCATAGTCTCACCGTCTTATCATCACTTCCCGATACGATGAACTCTGAATCACTGGATATAGCCACAGATAATACAGAATTAGTGTGACCACTCATGGTCTTACAGGTACCTTTCTTGACGTCCCATAGTCTCACCGTCTTATCTCTACTTCCCGATACGATGAACTCTGAATCACTGGATATAGCCACAGATGATACTCAATTTGTATGACCACCCAAGTCTTACAGGTACCTGTCTTGACGTCCCATAGTCTCACCGTCTTATCTGCACTTCCCGATACGATGAACTCTGAATCACTGGATATAGCCACAGATA
>CAMPDV010001523.1:0-105076 GCA_946699065.1 Loxodes magnus
AAACGCTTTTAGGACATTAAACATTTTCTGTTTCTGAAGTTTTATTAATAAAGTAACTATAGCATAATCTTAGTAATTCGCATGTCCAACAAATTCCATTTACTTCTATTTCATTTTCTTTACAGTCCTCAACACAGCTAACTGTATTGTTTGACTATTTAATATGGTAATTAGCTTTACATGTTAAGCATTATTCCCCATACTTAGAACATGATTAGCAGTTTTTAAATTTATAGTCACAGCTTCTACATGTTTAATCTTAGCCTTAAAAAGACTCCTCAGGGCAACTTTCAACACATTTATTATCTATAAGTAGATATTATCCTTAACACTTATTGCAAGTTTTTCCATCTTAAGAGCATAATTAACAACCTCAAGTATTTTAGCGACATGTTTAACAAATAAAGTCAAAATTCTAATCAGCTGAACAGTTTTTAGCACACTAATTTTGGTATAAATCTCATGTTTCTTAGCATTTATGACAGGTTTCTCCATTTTCTGAGCATAAGTAACAATTTCTAAATTTTTAGTTACAGTTTTAGCAAATAAAGTTAGAATCTTAATAAGTTCAACTAGGACAACTTCCGATACAAGAGTTATTATATAGAGTAAGCGGTTACTGGCATCTTAAGCAAAATTCTCCGTTAAATGAACATTACTCACAATTTCTTACTTTTGAATCACAACTTTTGCAAAAAATGCTGTCATCTTAAAAAGTACCCTATGGACAACTATCAACACATGTATTATTAAAAATCTTAAATGTATCTTAGCATTCATAGCAACTCTCACCGTTGTAAGAGCATAATTTACAGTTGCTAATTTTAGAATCACATCTTAAGCAAGTGAAATCACTTTGATAGGTTTCTATTGGACATGAATCAACACATTAATTACTATATAGATTAAATGATTCTTGACATCTGTAGCATAAATCTCCTTTCTTAGAACAAACTTTACAATTACTAATCTTCAAATTACATTCTTAACAAGTAAAATCTGACTGCTAGTATGTTTCAATGGGACAGTCTTGAAAGCATTTATTATTATATAAATAATACCTTTCTTGACACTTATTACAGATGTTTCCTGTGTCCGAGCATATCAAGCAATTTTAAATTTAGGAGCTACAATTTTAGCAATTTGAGTCTTAATCTTTATAAGTTCCAGAAGGGCAATTTTCAATACATTAATTATTATATAGATAAAATGATTTTAAGCATTATTCACAAATCTGTCCTGATATAGAACAAAAATTGCAATATTTAATTTAGGAGTTACAACTTTAGCAAGTTTAATTAGTATCTTAGTAAGTTCCTTTAAGACAATTGTCAAAACATCTATTGAAATATAGATAATAACCATCTAAGCACCTCTAACAAGCATCACCTGGGATAGAACAAAGATAGCAGTTTTTTATTTTTAAATTGCAACTCTAGCATGTAAAATCTGTTGCTTCATAAGTACTTGAAGGACAAGTTTCTAAGCATTAATTATTATATAAGTAAAAGTATTTTGAACATTGATAGCAAATAACTCCATCTTAAGAACATTTTGAACAGTTTTATATTAAAGTGAAGCATTATTTACATTATTAGTTTTACAGATAATATCCTTACTCACATTCTAAGCACTATGCATCATTACAGTTCTAGCAGTTACTTCATAACTATTAGCAGGCTTAACATATTCCATCATTATCAAAGTCTTACTCATTACTTTAGCATTAAACTAAACATTTCTTATTTGTAAGTTTTTTACCTTTCAAACAAGAAATACAAACAGAGGAGTTACAACTTACACAATACGTGTCATATATTTAACAAGAAATACACTTATTACTAAGAAAATAAGATTAGTTTGAGCATTTAGTACAGATATCTCCCAGTTGATTACACTCTTCACAGTTAGTTAAAGTTACATTACAAAAGTCACAGTAATTATCATTGTCACTATCTTGCTATGTACTAGGACAAGTATAGCTGCAAAGTTTTTCTTTAGTAACTTTTAATGAACACACACATTAGTCACTCTGAAATGTTCAATTCTAGTAGCATTATAAACAATTAGTTATATTAGTTCAAAAGCATTTGGAACAATTAGCATGACATTAAGGAGAAGGTAAAGAAGTAAATCCTTGATAAGGCTGATTTAAAATAGTTAATCAATCTTAAATTGGTAAAAATAGATTTTTATAATACCTTAAAGAAAACTAATATCTTATATAATTATAAGTGTATACGTTGCAACCCTATCAAATATAACTAGTTGAACTAAATGTTATTATTGGTGTAAAATTTTTAGCTGCTGCTTGCAACTAATTATTCATTTTTGAATGAGTTATATAGGATATAACTTGTCCACTTTGATAAACTGAAGCGGATACAAATACTCAAATATCACTAACAAAAGTAACATTATTATATATTAACTCTTGGATGGTATTCGTTCACTTTTGGACTATAAGCTTAGTATAATCAGGCTTAGCTTATACTAAAATAAATTCAAAATAATTAATTTAATCTTTATTGAAATGTACGAAAACTCCTCAATTATAGGTATTTTATGGGTTTTAATCGAACTTTATCCAGGATGAAATGCTAAACTAAGTTTATCCAGAAGGATCAAAACCATAAGCAGAAAAAGGTTAATTAGCACTTGGAATATCAGTGGATTTAAAAGTTGGAACGTTAGGATCTAGAATATCAAAGAATTCCACGGCGCCAACTGCGAATATTACGAGTAGAGATGTGAGAAGGACTTTTATCGACATTTATAAAATGCTAAGAAAAAAAAAAAAAATCTAAGTTTAGTTGAATAGCCTAATGCTTATTAAAATAATTCATTTTAAATGATATTCCTTAAAAATAATAATAATCGTTATGTTTATATATAATATGGATATCTCAATAAAGGTAAATGTACAAGCATTAAATTAAGGTTCTAACTAATTTCATAAGATTACTAGCTTGATTAAGTAGTAGGAGAAATATAAAAGAATAGTAGAGCTATAATAAAATGAGGCCTAACAATTATAGAATGATTTTTGTATAGAAATATGAATTATATAGCTAGTTAATTAGCTATGCTTATAAAACTCTATAACTAAATTTGCTTTAATTTAGATATAAATTAAATAAAGGTAATTGTAATACATCAGTATACTAGAATTTTTAAGACTTTTTACCATTAGATCTAGCAGCAATATGCCTAAAATAAGCTGTTCTTTTATATATAATGCTTACTATTTTTCTGTCTCATATCTTTTTATATGAATCAGATAAATGTACTAATGAAAGAAATAAGGTGACAATTACATTTATACACCATATGGAACACTAAGTAAAATAAACATAAGACCCTTGTACAACTTTACTAAGGTAAAAAAATAAATGCAGCTATTTATAATTGAGATTTATAGGTAGCTAACTCATTATGTTGGATATTCAATATTTTTTGAAGCATGGTAACTCTAAATTAACTTAGCCAGTCATTTAAAATAAGTTATGAAGATTAATACTTGGAAGGTATTTTAAACAACAGGTATAGAAAGGCATAAACATTAAATGCAGGAAGGAATGGCTTTTAATATTAGAGAACCATAATATTACTGAAACTTAAATTTAGTCACTCACTACTACCTATTTTTGAACCTTTTTTAAGAAAATCGAATAGAAAACTGGGTTTCTGGACTCGAAGCTAAAGATTTCCATAAAAATTGATGATAAAAATTAATTCTGTGGCATGGTAAATCGATAAAAGGACTCAGCCAAAAATAAAAGAGACAACAATAAAGTTAGTCACCCCAAGAAGATGAATTTATATCATAGCAGAAGTTAAGATTTAAAGTGCAATCTTAAGTTCATAAGAGCAATATATTATTTAATCTTCTACTACATCATATAATAATTTTTTAATGCTATAAGTATCAATCTAGTAATTAAAAAGTTACCTCTTAAAGTATCTTAGTAAAACAATTATCTGTTCTTTATATTTTCTTTGCTAGATCAATCTTTTTATATTGCTACCAACTTTTAAAATTTGATTTTATAATATTAGTAGAAACTTTAATAGTTTTTGAAGATATCAAATAAGAAAGACCCTTAATTTAGAAAAAGTTTTGATCTAAAAAACTTTATTTCAATCGCCAAATTCAATTTAATTCTCTAACCTTATATTAGTTATAAACCTTTAAAAATAAGACAATTTGAGTAATAACTAATATAATTCTTAAGGTTGTAGATAACAAATGTGTAAGTTCTAACATTCAGCTCTTTATTTTTTATCATCTTGCATGTTTTCCTTAGAGTCTATAACTAAAAAAGTTTTATATTAACTTAATTAAGTTAAATTTTTGCTGATTAAGCATATTAGATTTTATAAAATTAGACCTACTCTATCCCTTCTGGTTAAAGTCAGAAGATACATATATAAACATTAAAGCCAGTTTTAATTTAGACTTAAGTTCTTAGGATTAGCTATTATAATTAAGTTATTGTATAATTAAACGAAATTAAACAAATTAGCTTATTCTTTATATAAATTTAGCTTTAATTAAATATCTTTATAAATGAATCATTTTCTCTTTAGCTAGAAAACTTCTTTTATTTAAGATTATTTTATTATTATTATGTTTGTCCATAATAGGTAAACTCATATTATAAGATATTTAAAAATATAAGCTTTAGACTTAAAAGTTATATTCCTTAGTATTATTTATAATTAAAGACTGGATTGGTATCATTAATATTATATGGCAGCAAAGGATTACTAATGTTAAAGATATCTACTAGCTTAAGCTATTATAATAGTTAATACTCTAGTAGTAGATAATTATTTTATAGCATTAAGCTAACATTTTACTATGCAAAAATTCTATTGGTGCAGGCTGTTTCCTTAGCTAAGCAATTCCTAATTCTGTTCTTTATAACCAAACTTATCTTGTTTTATTGAATCTCTCTATCAACTTTCTAGTCTCTATTTGTCTTTTGCTAAATAATCTTCTATTTAGCCTAAAGTAAAGATAGTACACTTTTTAGAAGTATCATATGTCTTAAATTATGAAGTAAAAGAGATTGCATTTATTGTGAAGAAGAGGATCTAAAGGAGCGGTAGTAATATGTAAATGGTTATAAGGTAAGAAAATGGATCTAAGGCAAATTAACTCTTAATATATAATCCCAAGCAATATCTCTATAGTTAGTAAAAATGGTTTTAAGTCTGATGAAGATAGAAGCAGTAAGTTAGGTAAATAAAGGTATAGAACTAAAGTTGTTTAGTAAAGGTATTAGTTAGGTTTGTAGAATCTATTGAAGTATAATAACTAAAGATACTAACTAGCTAATATATAACTATAATGGTACTATTTAATAACTAGTTACTTATATCCTTAATAATAGCTAAGCAATATAATAAAATACAGACAAACTAAGAAGGATATAATGGATATTTTAATTTAAATAGTGATTAATAATACTAAAGAGCTAAGAAATGTAAATAGCCAGGATAATAATTAGTTAAGCAGATAGTAAACTATTATAATGAAATAACTTTAATTTAATTCTAAGTATATTAACAAGCTTGTATAGCTTACTTTAATTAAAGCTATTAATACTATAATCTAATCAGCTTTAAGATATTTAAGATATAATATCAAATTAAATCTAATATTTAGTTATTATATAATACAGCTAAATTACTATGCTTCTAACAAATTACCAACAACCTTTTGTAAACAACTATACCTACAGATACTAATTATTTACTTCTCAGTACTTACTCACAGCCAACTTACTTCAAAAATCAAATACGGATCATAGATTTAATGCTCTTTCAATTTATTTTACCTATACCATACAAAGGAGAGCTATAGTAATCAAGGCTATTATCATTATTACTTTTCTACCTTATCTACTAAGCTTAATCCTTAGCTACATTCTATTCTAATAACCAATTACTTTACAACAAACAGTCAAGAAGAGATTCAAGGCTATAGTTAACCTATAAACCTCAATTCCTTTTGCTTCTGCTCAATATAATGTAGGATTTGCTTAATTAAAGATTAATAAACTTGAAGGAGAAATCAAGCACTTGAGCAATATTATAAGACTAGATCCTATGCTTGTTGGTTTTAATTGTAGTAAAGGCACTGTACTGAGAAGCTTAAATAAGAATGAAGAAGCTACTGAGATTAATGAAGGTCTTTAGGTAAATCCTAATAATGCTATTGCCTGTAGTTATAAAAGAACAACAGTAAGAAGACTAGGAAGAATGATGAAGCTACAGAATGCTTAAACATATCTATTAAAGTAAATCCTGATCTGAATATTGCCTTTGCAATTAAAGAAGATTCTCTTAAGTTACTGGGTAAAGAAAAAGAAGAAATTTAAGATTTGAATTGAGCCTTAAGTCCTTCAAATAATGAAGCCTTTAAAAGAAAAGAACTTGCTTTAAAATAAGCATATTCCAAGCAACTTTTCTTTCTACTATAAGAAAGGAATTATTCTGAACTGGTTAAGAAAATAATCGAATGCTAATGTATAGCTATTTAAATTAGACTCTAGCAATTAACATAATAAAAGATAAGCTCATTAAGCTTAGATTAGAATATCAATCATAAGTATATTTGATATTAGTATAAAATGAGAAGCGGATATTAACAAACTTAATATCTTAATATCTTAATATTTGCTAGACTTTAGTAAGTTAATAATAATAATAAGATAAATCTATTATTAAAAGGGTAACTTATAAAGATATTAGTAATAGTCTATTAATAAATATTAAAATGTTATAAATGTCTATTTAGCTAAAATCTTTAAATTTAAAATTAAAATAACTTAGTAAAAGTATAAAGAAGTATTAGCATTGATACTTTATTAGACTTATAATAATTTAGAAGTTAAAAAATCATTTTAATATTGTTTTTATATAATGAAGATGTGCTAATTTTACATCAAGAATCTGTCATTGTTATTAGGAAATTAATCAATAAAAAGATTAAGAATTAATATATTTAGTTTTAAACTTAGTTAGCTATCTTCTTTGATATTAACCATCTTTTGCCTTTATTTTTATATTAGTGGATGATTATATCCAAGCTCTAATTAAACAATCAGCACTATACAATTAGGAAGGTCATATTGTTACTTTTAACCTTATATAGATTCCTTGTGGATTAACGTTTAGTCCTTTCATTATATTTCATATAATCCTATATTTTTGAGTCAGGAGATTCTAAAGTCTTTTTCTAATCTTAGCATTTTCTTCTTTCATAAATAGTAAAAGTTTTTGGATTGCTTAATTAAATGTTAGATTGGTTGTATTATTTTTCATTTCTTTAGCTTTTGAACTTATTTTGTTTAAGTCTTAACTAGTTTTTCTTCTTATTGAATCTTGATTTATTTTGATATTCTTATTGTTTTACTTGATAGGTTCATTAAAGCTCAGTCTTTAATTAACCTCTGGATTGAAATTTAAATACGAAGCTAGATTAATTTTAAGCATAAGTCTGCTCTTCTAAAACAACTGTAAGATAGTGAAAGTTCTCTTAATAAATGATTTCAAAATAAGCAGTCTGGTTTCTTACCTGCTCTGACATAGTTATTACTCTTATTCTAAAATGTTCTATTAGATTCTATTTACTTATAATTAAGAGCCTTTAGTTACTTGCTAAACACTAGAATCAGATATCTCTTTCCAAAATTCTGCTTCTGTTTTACCCAAGTATGGTGAATCAGGAGGTGCCTGGTATTTTTAATCTGGTTTAGGTTACTTTTATAATATTTATAAAGTGATTGAAATAAATGAGGCATAGTAGTAATGAAATAAGAATGTTCTAATGAACTAGTAAGTATAAAAGCAGTTTAATTAAATAGAGGTAAACTAAAGAAGGCATAAGGACTAAGGTATGAATGCTGCAATAGTATAAGATACTATTACATTATAGATAGTTAAGCTATACTTACCATATACTCTACTACTATCTTTATTATCTTTGTATCTTTAGTATCTTTTACTATTCTATAAGATAACTAGATTAACCTATTTAGAATATATTAGATACCTCTTAGGTATATTAAGCATCAAATAAAGCTTATCTTTAATTAATGGAACTAGTTAATTTATACCTATTAATGATATTTAGAAGGATTATTATAATTTATAATCAAAGGATTTAATCATAAGTACTTAAGAGATTTTCTAGCTTTAAATTTATTTTTATAAGGTAAGCTAATCATTGTAAGTCTAGACTGCTTAATTAAAAAGATAGACTCTTATATATAAACTAAGCTTATTAATGCTTAATTTACCTATTTTACTATCTCTATGCTTCTAATAAACCTATTATTTATCTTTACTATAATAGCCACTACTTTTATCAAGACTACTTCATTTAAAAGTTTAAGCTAATAAAGTATTTTAGGATCTAAGAAACTTAGTTTTTCTAGCTTTTAAATAAAAATTACTTAGTATTAGAATCTAAAATCCTTAAAGAAGAATTAGTTAGTTTAGTTGGAAGTTAATTTAAAGAAAACAGAATCGAAAACTTGTTGACAGAAGCAAGATTCAACAGTGACAATCTGCTGGTAGTATTTTTAGCAGGTTAAACTTTAATAAAGACTAATTTTTAGTGTTAAGTTGTCTGTCATTTGTGTAGGAGCTATCAGAATCACTCTACTAAGGTTACTTATCTCGCTTCTTAGTGTGCTATATGAAACATTTGTTGCATAAGTAAATGTAGGAAGTATCGTGATAAAGCTAGATAAGCTTTTCATAATTTAACGAGAAGAACATCAAGGATTTCTAATATTTGGCCCTATTCTTTTTGATATAATTCTAATATCTTTTATTCCTTCCATAATGATGAAGCATTTATCTAGAATTAAAGAAAATAGCTCAATATCTATTTCATATAAACTCTTCATCTAACTAATATAAAATCTTCCTCAACTTAAGGCTAAAGAATTATTTTCTTGGTATTTTTGTATTTTATACTTATCTTTGTTGCTCATAAAAAGGAAATTCATTCAGTTTTACTTATTTACTTCATAGATTATAAGGAATCTTCTCATATCTATTTATTCTTCCCTACTACACATCTTGAGTTTTCTGCTTCAAGTCGAAGTTTCTCTTTATAGTCCTAAGATTACTAAGCTAAAGAGGAAAGCCAGCTTATTAAGACCTATGAGATAATAGAGAGATATTTAGGAAGTAGTAATTGGAGGCAATAAGGATCGATAATCTACATCAAATAAATAGAACCAAATAAAAACTCAAGGAACCAACTGATAGGCTGTAGTATAGGTACTGAACTGGCTAACTTCTTTAAGACCTGAAAATAATTTGTAGTCTCTTTTTGACTTCTTCCCGAGATTTTTAAAATTAACTAGGAAATTAAAATTCTTCCATTCTATTACCTTGATAGTTAAATAAAAGCTTAAAAGATGCTAAGTTTAGAGAATAATTAAAGAAAACTCTCTCTTTTTCTAAATTAGTAATTAAAGGCAGCTAAAGATAGAAAAAATTCTTAGTAAAGTAATTGAATTATATTTTGAGATCTTATAGAAAAATCTTATTTAGAAGATAAGAAGAAATATTATAGAACCTCAATTCCTACATTCAAAAGCTTATTTGTCTTAAACTCAAAAATTATTAAGAAAGCAACTTATTTCTAATAAAGTAGTTAAAAAGTTGATAAAAGGAGATTCAATGGATCAAACGGGAAGAATCATTAAATGAGCACTCATAAGAAGAGGAAGAAGAGAAAAGAACAAATTAAGAAGAAAGAAGCCAACAAATTTTATCCAAAAAGGAAGAAAACATAGAAAAGGTGTACCTTTAGATTGAAATTAAATTCTTTTTATTTAAAATAAAAAGATTAAGTAATATATTTAAAGTCTAAACTAAGATACTTTAAAATAGATGTATTAACTAATAAAAGTTATTAAAGGATTATCTTTAAATCTAGCATTATAAATAGAAATAATACTACTTAATAAGCTAAATTAGAAACTAAATTTGCTAGTTATTTTCCTTATTAATTTATATATCATAAAGCAAGAGAATTTATCAAAGTATTAATTTAAAACTTCCTTGTATGATAATTTTATTCTTAGTTATAACTATTTGATTAAGCAATAGTTAGTATAGATAATAAAATATGAAATAGGATAAACTGAATCATATCATTAGAGGTAAATAAAGAATTGCTTTAAGCTTTTGAATATAGATAATAGAAGTTAAAGGTATAAGAGTCTATAAGTTACTTCAATATCTGTAGCTTTAAATAAATGCTTTTTTAACAAATTTAGTAGTTAGAAGATGGAAAGGATTTTAGTAGTTTAGTGAATAATTAAGCAGAATGATATAGAATATGAAGAATATTTAGGTGTAAATATATAATCTATGATATATAATTGGTTAGCATTATGAATTGATTATAGATTGTTAGAAGTAATAAATGACATTTGGATATTGTTTATTTAGCTTAAAGTTATTATTAAAGTGATTGCTTTTATTTATTTAGCTTAGCTTATAAAATTAAGATAATTACTAGAATTATTATTTATACTAGTACTAAGTTTACTATTATCTTTACAAGATATATTTAATGTATTAGCTTAGTCTACCTTTATCCCATACTTTTTATTATTAGTAAATATTATTATATATACACTTCATATTACTTCAGCTAAGTAGATATAACCATGTCTAAGCTATCTACAGTATTATACTAATATATTTTATTTAAAGTAACCTTTTAGAAATATACTAGAATTGAGATTAATAAGCTAATACTTAATCAATTAGAAAAGCAACTAATATCTATTATTTAATTGCTCTTATTTTACCTAATCATCTTCACTATTCAAAACATTTCATCTACAAATATATATTCAAATCAATTACTCTAGATACCATCTAATTACTCTTAGGCTATCTAAAATACTATTGTACAACTAAACTTCTAAGTATCTAACTATCTTTTCTTTATAAGTTACTAGAGATCCTGATGCTTCAAAAATGTATTAATATTATAAAAGTTGCAAGTATTTTAAAATTAGATATAACTTATCCGTGTTAATCAATAACTTTTCTGAGAAACTCGTTTACTTAAACTTCCTTTGAAATATCTTCAGTATTGAGATTGCAGTGTCTGAATTGTTTCTGTATATAGAAATTTAAGTAACAGCAACATCCATCAGTTACTGGTATCTTTGTTTTGTTTTTATGCTTTCTAGTTCATTGATACTTTGCAATTTCCAGGATTTAAATGTCTTAGTAGTTAACTTTCATTCCCCCAATAATTTGAAACGAATTCTTTAATGATAATTAACTTGCTCTTTTGCTGTTTAGTGATATTTGAGTATTCTTCCCTCCATGTCTTTGTTGCTTCATTCGAGTGATTCCTTTAAATTTAGATTGTAAGATGAGAAAAGTCGGAACTTATTATTTATGAGAGCTTTTTAAACTATCTGCTTAGATATTAAGAAATAGGCTCTTAATGCCATTGTAGAGTTATCCTAATCAGTTACATTTGTTAAAATTAAAATTTTGCGTTCTGCTGATAAAAAATATAGATCAAGTATCTAAACAGTGATATTATGTTATCAAATAGAGTTCTTTGAATCTCATCAAATATAAGAGATATTTGCAAAATTTTTCATCTGATTTTTGCTTTATTTCTTATTATCCTTCTGGTCTCCAGTCTCATCCTTCTAAATTTTCTTAATTTTATATCTTTGGTTATGCTATTTAAGCCCGATATTGTAAAGAACATAATTGATAAATATAAACTTATAAAGGTAAAATATTAAAGGCAAAGTCCTTGCTCTTGTATCAGTTCCTTCTTGAAGAATAGAGAAATATAACGTTAAATGTAAAAAGGAACAAGAATTAATCAAGCTAGTAGTATTGCTAAGATTTAGAGTCTGGAAAATGCTGTCTATAATCTTCTTTTCTACTCACTTACAGCAATTGATTTACTTAAAAGAAGAGCTAATTGGATAGATAACAGAACAGCGAAGTTTACTACTAAGCTTGTGTATTTGAGAAAGAGTTATGTGATCTAAAATGGTAATATCAATAACTTAAGCACTAAAGGCTGCCAATTCATTTTACTTATATTTAAAAAATAAAATAGAAGTCTTTATAAAGCTCTTGATAAGAATTAATAAATTTTTTAATTTAATCTTTAACCAAATTCTTCACAATGTAACTGAAAACTCTTTCTCTCCACTCTATAATTCATCTACTTTTAAGTCTATTAAAGATTTTAAATTAGACTTAAATAATGCTTGAAATGCTCTTTTGGTGGTAAGTAAAATTAAAGTTTTTTTTTCTTTATTTTAAATAGTAGATTTAAATAAAGCATCAGTCTTAGCCTAATTCTGATTTTAGTCTATTGATTTAATGTTTATATATGTATCTTCTGACTTTAACCAGAAGGGATAGAATAGGCTTAATTTTATAAAAACTAAAATATGGTTAATCAGCAAAAATTTAACTTAATTAAGTTAATATAAAACTTTTTTAGTTAGAGACTCTAAGGAGAATATGCAAGATGATAAAAAATAAAGAGCTGAATGTTAGAACTTACACTTTTTTATCTATAACCTTAAGAATTATATTAGTAATTACTCAAATTGTCTTACTTTTAAAGGTTTATAACTAATATAAGGTTAGAGAATTAAATTGAATTTGGCGATTGAAATAAAGTTTTTTAGATCAAAACTTTTTCTAAATTAAGGGTCTTTCTTATTTGATATCTTCAAAAACTATTAAAATTTCTACTAATATTATAAAATCAAATTTTAAAATCTGGTAGCAATATAAAAAGATTGATCTAGCAAAGAAAATATAAAGAACAGATAATTGTTTTACTAAGATACTTTAAGAGGTAACTTTTTAATTACTAGATTGATACTTATAGCTTTAAAAAATTATTATATGATGTAGTAGAAGATTAAATAATATATTGCTCTTATGAACTTAAGATTGCACTTTAAATCTTAACTGCTACTATGATATAAATTCATCTTCTTGGGGTAACTAACTTTATTTTTGTCTCTTTTATTTTTGGCTGAGCCCTTTAATCGATTTACCATGCCACAGAATTAATTTTTATCATCAATTTTTATGGAAATCTTTAGCTTCAGGTCCAGAAACCCAGTTTTTTATTTGATTTTCTTAAAAAAGGTTCAAAAATAGGTAGTAGTGAGTGACTAAATTTAAGTTTCAGTAATATTATGGTTCTCTAATATTAAAAGCCATTCCTTCCTGCATTTAATGTTTATGCCTTTCTATACCTGTTGTTTAAAATACCTTCCAAGTATTAATCTTCATAACTTATTTTAAATGACTGGCTAAGTTAATTTAGAGTTACCATGCTTCAAAAAATATTGAATATCCAACATAATGAGTTAGCTACCTATAAATCTCAATTATAAATAGCTGCATTTATTTTTTTACCTTAGTAAAGTTGTACAAGGGTCTTATGTTTATTTTACTTAGTGTTCCATATGGTGTATAAATGTAATTGTCACCTTATTTCTTTCATTAGTACATTTATCTGATTCATATAAAAAGATATGAGACAGAAAAATAGTAAGCATTATATATAAAAGAACAGCTTATTTTAGGCATATTGCTGCTAGATCTAATGGTAAAAAGTCTTAAAAATTCTAGTATACTGATGTATTACAATTACCTTTATTTAATTTATATCTAAATTAAAGCAAATTTAGTTATAGAGTTTTATAAGCATAGCTAATTAACTAGCTATATAATTCATATTTCTATACAAAAATCATTCTATAATTGTTAGGCCTCATTTTATTATACCTCTACTATTCTTTTATATTTCTCCTACTACTTAATCAAGCTAGTAATCTTATGAAATTAGTTAGAACCTTAATTTAATGCTTGTACATTTACCTTTATTGAGATATCCATATTATATATAAACATAACGATTATTATTATTTTTAAGGAATATCATTTAAAATTAATTATTTTAATAAGCATTAGGCTATTAAACTAAACTTAGATTTTTTTTTTTTCTTAGCATTTTATAAATGTCGTTAAAAGTCCTTCTCACACCTCTACTCGTAATATTCTAAGTTGGTGCCTTAGAATTCTTTGATATTTTAGATCCTAACGTTCCAGCTTTTAATTCCCCTGCTATTCCAAGTGCTAATAAACCTTTTACTGCTTATTGTTTCGATCCTTCTGGATAAACTTAGTTTAGCATTTCATCCTGGATAAAGTTCGATTAAAATCTATAAAATACCCATAATTGAGGAGTTTTCGTACATTTAAATAAAGATTAAAATAATTTTTTTGAACTTATTTTAGAATAAACTAAGCCTGATTATACTAAGCTTATAGTCCAAATGTGAACGAATACCATCCAAGAGTTAATATATAATAATGTTACTTTTGTTAGTGATATTTGAGTATTTGTATCCGTTTCAGTTTATCAAAGTGGACAAGTTATTTCCTATATAACTCATTAAAAAATGAATAATTAGTTGCAAGCAGCAGCTAAAAATTTTACACCAATAATAACGCTTAATTCAACCAATTTTATTTATTAGGGTAGCTTCGTATACGATTATAATTATAGAGGATATTCGTTTTCCTTAAGGTACTATAAAAATCAATTTTTATCAATTTAAGATTGATTAACTGTTTTAAATCAGCCTTATCAAGGATTTACTTCTTTATCTTCTCCTTAATGTCATGCTAATTGTTCCAAATGCTTTTGAACTAATATAACTAATTGTTTATAATGCTACTAGAATTGAACATTTCAGAGTGACTAATGTGTGTGTGCATTAAAAGTTACTAAAGAAAAACTTTGCAACTAAACTTGTCCTATTACTTAACAAGATAGTGAGAATGATAATTACTGTGACTTTTGTAATGAAACTTTAACTAACTGTGAAGAGTGTAATCAACTGGGAGATATCTGTACTAAATGCTCAAACTAATATTACCTTCTTAGTAATAAGTGTATTTCTTGCTAAATATAAGACTAGTATTGTGTAAGTTGTAACTCCTCTGTTTGTATTTCTTGTTTGAATGGTAAAAAACTTACAAATAAGAAATGTTAAGATTAATGCTAAATTAATGAGTAAGACGCTGATAATGATGGAATATGTTAAGCCTGCTAAAAGTTGTGAAGTAACTGCTAGAATTGTAGTGATGTGAAGTGCTTAGAATGTGAGTAAGGATATTATATCTAAGACTAATAATGTAAATAATGCTACACTTTAATATAAAACTGTTCAAAATGTTCTTAAGATGGAGCTATTTGCTATCAATGTTTAGATTAACTTTATTTATATAATAATTAATGCTTAGAAACTTGTCCTTCAAGTACTTATGAAGCAACAGATTTTACATGCTAGAGTTGCAATTTAAAAATTAAAAATTGCTAGTTATGTTATATCCCAGGTGATGTTTGTTAGAGGTGCTTAGAAGGTTATTATTTATATAATAATTAATGCTTGTAAGCATGTCCTTCAAGTACTTATGAAGAAATAGATTTTTCATGTTAGAATTGCAATATAAAAATTTAAAAATGCTATCTTTGTTCTAGCTAAGGTGATGCTTGCTATCAATGTTTAGATTAACTTTATTTATATAATAATTAATGCTTAGAAACTTGTCCTTTATGAACTTACTAGGATACTAATTAAACTTGTTAAAGTTGTAATTAGAAAATTTAAAGCTGCTATAATTGTACTAGCTCAGGTGATGTTTGTTATAAATGTTTGAATGGCTATTATTTATATAACAATTAGTGTTTTTAAACTTGTCTTAAAGGAACTTACTAAGATACTAATTAAACTTGCTAAAGTTGTAACTCCTAAATTAAATATTGCTAGTTTTGTTCTATATCAGGAAAGATTTGTCAATAATGCTTAAAATCGTTTTATCTATATAACAATCAATGTATTGAAAATTGCCCTTCTGGAACTTATAAAGATTAAGACTCAAATTGCTAAAATTGTAGCTCCTAAATTGAAAACTGCTTGATATGTTCGGAAACAGGAAACATCTGTAATAAGTGTCAAGAAAGGTATTATTTATATAATAATAAATGCTTTCAAGACTGTCCCACTGAAACATACTAACAATCAGATTTTACTTGTTAAGAATGTAATTTGAAGATTAGTAATTGTAAAGTTTGTTCTAAGAAAGGAGATTTATGCTACAGATGTCAAGAATCATTTATCCTATATAGTAATTAATGTGTTGATTCATGTCCAATAGAAACCTATCAAAGTGATTTCACTTGCTTAAGATGTGATTCTAAAATTAAAAATTGTAAGTTATGCTCTTATGACGGTGAGAGTTGCTATGAATGCTAAGATACATTTAAGATTTTTAATAATACATGTGCTGATAGTTGTCCATAGGGTACTTTTTAAGATGACAGCATTTTTTGCAAAAGTTGTGATTCAAAAATAAGAAATTGTGAATAATGCTCATTTAATGGAGAGGTTTGCTTAAGATGCCAGTAGCTGTTTGTTCTATATAATAACTCTTGTATCGGAAGTTGTCCTAGTTGAACTTATTAAGATTCTAACTTTATTTGCTAAAACTGTAACTAAAAATTTAGAAATTGTTACTTATGCTCAGAAAACGGAGAAACCTGTCATTAGTGCTAAGAAACATGAGATTTATACCAAAATTAGTGTGCTAAAAACTGTTCAGCTGATTAGAATTTTGATTCTATTTGCTAAACCTGTCGCTAAAAAACTTGAGGTTGTTAATTATGCTCTTAAGATGGAAAAACTTGCAATAAGTGTTAAGGATAATATCTACTTATAGATAATAAATGTGTTGAAAGCTGCCCTGATGAGTCTTTTTAAGGATAAGATTAAACATGTAGAAGCTGTGACTATAAATTTAAAAACTGCTAATCATGTTCTAAGTATGGGGAATAATGCCTAACATGTAAAGCTAATTACCATATTAAATAGTCAAACACTACAGTTAGCTGTGTTGAGGACTGCAAGGAAAATGAAATAGAAGTAAATGGAGTTTGTTGGACATGCGAATTACTAAGATTATGCTATAGTTACTTTATTAATGAAACTTCGGAAACAGAAAATGTTTAATGTCCTAAAAGCGTTTAGTATTAATAGATACTTTAGTAATGTAACCAGTAGAATGAAGAAGCCTAAGAAAGTGAAGAAGATGAATAATAATAAAATTAAACAATTGATAGTGAAATAGCGTAATATAGTAGCTTAGACGACTTCAATATTACAAATCAAGTAAAGAGTTTAATTGAATCTACTTATAACTTTTAAGAATATACATCTTACGGTACTTTAATAGGAAATTCTGTGGTTGTATCTACTTTTATGATTAACTCTTCGGTTCCTTTATCCGGTATGACCTTTCTTTTATAAGTTCTATTTATTACGTAGCTTATCCTATTAAATGCATTTATAAACGTAGAAAGAACAGATAACTTGAAGGCTTATTTCTATATGAGCTTTAATAATAATAATCCAGTTTGTGGAGTTAACAACAATAACTTTCTGTCTTTAGATTTGGATTCTAGAAAGCTTCTAGTGGAAAAATAGATTTACGTGCTACTAAATTACACAAGCTACACTTTACTTTCGAATCTCAAAAGTGCCCTTTTTATACTAGTAATTCTTTTTGGACTTGATTTCTTGCTTAAAATACTAGGAAAGTATAAAGCTAAGATTGAAAAGTTAAGAACTAAACTGACCAATAGAAATTACATATCAGTAATTTATAACCTTAAGACACTACAAATAAATATAGCTGCTATATTACAGCTCTAGCATTTTAACTTAAGCGACTGGTATGTTGCTCTTAACTCCTTTCTTGCTGTCGCTGTTCTAGTAAGTTATTCATTTAGCTGATATAAATATCTTGTATTGCTCATAGTTTCTATGTAGTAAAGAAATACTTCGATTTAAAGTAAAAATATAGCGCAGACTAGAATGAATAGATAAAGGAAAAAATGGATCAAATAAAGGAGAAGTATATCGTGTATTTCGACAAGAAAGAACAAAATAGCTTACTCTAAGCTTCTTTCTAAGCTCTTTTCTTATCAAGAAGGCTTTTCTTTGCCTTTTCAATCATCATATTTTCTGAGATTTAGATCCTCTAAATATCCCTTTAAATTATGAACTGCTTAGTTTGGCTTTTTTATATAGTACTCTACAAACCTTTTTCAAGCTCTCTTTCTTTATTCTAAGAAGTTTATGGAGAGTTAGTTCTAATCTTCATCTTTTTCTTTAACTTCTACTTCTGAAACAACAGGGATGCTATATAATCAAGCGAACTAAACTAAGAGGCTGATGACTATGGAACGATAATCATATATTTGTGCTGCACATTTTCAGTTGGTTCATTGTGTGTATCAATAATTTTGATTTTTGTAGAACTTTATCAAGCATTAAAAAGCAAAAAATCAAATAAAATATCTTAAAAAGAATAAGCCAAAGAAGCTAGTAAACTGGAAGCCATAAATGAAAAGAGTTAGATTCAATAAGAATAAATTAGCTAAAACTTTACTTGCTCAAGAGATATTTTGCTTTAAACTGAGTAAATCAAATAAGAAATCGTGATGGGTGACTAAAGGGAAGAAGAGCTAAAAATATGTATTAAAG
Organism: Loxodes magnus; assembly: GCA_946699065.1. Lineage (NCBI taxonomy): Eukaryota > Ciliophora > Karyorelictea > Loxodida > Loxodidae > Loxodes > Loxodes magnus. Next base: position 18,672 of record CAMPDV010001523.1, read on the forward strand.
AGACTTAACAATCATATAAATTATTTTCTCAGATTTTTTCAACTAAGCTATTATAAAAATTATCCTTATTTCAGCGATTCAAAAAGCTTTTGAATTTTTTAGTCAGGCAAATACAAAAATCTATATATTTAAAATTAGAAACCTTTAGAATAATTAAGGATATTTTATTCTATTTTTCCATATTTTTACATCGCTAATATACTCAATTCTAAAACTTCCAACTTACCAATATTTCTTCATTAGCTTTTCACAATATTCTTATTTAACTTCTTTCTATCGAAGATAAATAAGCTTTTTTTAATTCTTCTCCTTCTTTCCACTTCCACACTAGAGCTTATACTTATAAGTCAAAATCCTTCACGAAATATAATTCCTTAAATTTATAAATTGAAGTTGATTATTTAAATTAGTAATTTTAATATAAGAAACAAATGTTAATTTCCCATAAAATTTAGAGTATCTTGATTAACTACGCCTTTGTTCTTATCTATGTTAATTTTAACCTAAAATATTACTTTTAATATTCAACTTTTTCTAGTTTCACATTTTTATTTTTGTATATTCATATACCTGGAGTTTTTTAAGCTATCAACTAAGTCTTTATAATAAAGACTAAAGTAACCATCGCACTTATTCTAAATACTGCTTCTTTAAAATTTTTTCTATTATAATTAGTATTAAAAAAATTATAGGAAATCTTAATTCAATCTTTAAATCAACTGAAGTAACCATTCTTGTTTTATGTAAAAAGAAAGTATACTTGGAGTTTAGATTTGTTAATGATTTCAATAGGAATTATCATAATGGTTGATATATCATTTTGCTAACATATTTATTCTCATGTGATACCAACTCAAATAATAAAGCAAGACTCATTTATTATTGAAGTTAATGTTTACTCTTTTTTTTCTTTAGCTAATGTGTATACTGTATTTTATTTTTATACCATTTAAATAGTCATAGAAATGTTTCTAATGTAATATCTGCTTTTGGTAGTAAAAAATATGAAAAATTGGCTTAAAAGTATAAACAGGAAAAATTATATTTGAATAAAATAAAATTTATTATGTTTATAATATAATCTCAAGATTAATGTCAGAATAGCCTCCATAATTTAGAATCCTGGACTACTATGATATGTTTGCTTAGATTCTAGCAAAATGAAATAATAAATAAAAACAGCTTATTTATAGATCTATAATTTTATAATCCTAGATAGCTATTAATTTTAAATATTCCTTAGTTTTATATATCCATAATATTAAATTAAATGTTTGGCATTTTTGAGGGTTTTTCAATCTCTTTGCTGTGAACCTCTAGAATGCTTTAGAGATTAAATATAAAAGTTTGTATGTTTCTTCAACTCTATTCCTTATTATTAATATTGTTCTTAAATTATTATTTCACCTAGATAATGCTTGATATCATTCCGATTTTGTTGCAAAATATTCTTTTTCTTTTTAATTATATCTAATGTAATATCTTCCTTTTGTTCTCAAACTTCTTCTATATTTATCTAAATAACTTTCTCCATAAAATAGAAAAGATTCTGTTCACTAAAGATATTTTTCTCCATCTCAGTACATTATTTGCGGTTTAATAACTTTTTGTTGTATTTGATACAATTTAGATTATTTCATAATTTATTTAATCTGTACATTTTAAAATGCATCTATTATCTAACAAAATAAACGTATCTATACACTCTTAAAAATTTATCCATTTACATAACATTTTTTTACAATTTAGTCTATTATAATCACAAGATATGCCTTCCATTCTTTTCTTACTAAAAGAAGAACTCTTCTTATATGCATTAAGTACAACTCCTTACATTTTAATCTCACTCCCTATAGTTCTTTATTTCTTCTCCACATGACTAGCAAATTCCATCTTATCAGAATCTTATTTATATAACTCACATTAAAGTTAATAAAAGTTATTCGTTAATTTTAGGTCTTAAGTATCTTTACATTGATAGCAAATAATTCCATCTTAAGAACATCTTGAACAGTTTTAAATTAATGTGGAGCATGATTTGCATATTACTGTGTAAGATAATATCTTTATTCACTTTCTAAGCACTCAATATCTCACAGTTCTAGCAGTTACTTCATTATTACTTGTAGAGCTAGCATATTCCATCTTAAATTAACGTCTTATTAATTTTTTAGCATTAATCTTAACATTTATACTGCAAATATTTTACATCTAGCAAGCAGCTCTATTAATCTTATACAAAATTAGTCATGATGTAAGAAAGAAAAGCATTAATCATTGAGTATATAAAATAAAGTTTAGCATTTAGTACAATTATCTCCCTATTGATCACACTTTTCACAGTTAGTTATAATTGCATTAAAAAAGTCATAGTAATTATCATCTTACTGCCTTACTAAGATATTGAAAAAGTTTAGTTGCAACCATTATCTTTTGTAATTTTTAGAATGCATAGACAAGAGTCTTTAAAATTTTTTGTTTTGTTAGTAATGTAAGAACTAATTTGCATCAACTCCATTAACATTTATATCAATCAGTATTACATTCTGGAGAAGGTTCAGAAGCGAATCATTGATAAGGCTGATTTATAATATCTAGTAAATCTTGAGTAGGTAAAATAGATTCTTATAGCATGTAAAGAATAAATGTATCCTCTTAATTATATCTGATACATTACTATCTTAAATTATGTTGTAGCTTTCCTAAAATATGAAAAACTTGAAAAAGTATATTCTTTAATTTAAAACTTGCTTTCAAATCTTGAGTAAGTCAGTGAGTGACTAATTTGAACGTTTTGTTTTGCTGAAAATACTGCAAAGACTCAAACATCATAAACTAGACTAATGTTATTGGCAAAAATTAGAGATTATGATAGAATAGCTAATTTAGCTATTAAAATAGTCTTGTAATTTAAGATGTCTTACTTTACAACCATTTCAAAATTTTAAAATACTGTTTTTTAAAACTTTAGATAGATTCTATCTTAAAGCTTTAGAAAATTATAATACTAGTTATTAATAAAATATCCAAGTTATCAAGCAAGTATCAATCTAGCTAGCTTTAGATTATGAAGGTCTATTTAGTATTTTTCTTATTTTAATTTTAAAATATAAGTTAATTTAACTAAGATGATAATAGCTTACTTCTTTGGTGATGAGTAAGAGAGATTATTTAGTAAGATATTTGAATATTTAGATCATAGTTATTGATTATTCTAGATTAGATTTTTGTTAGAATGAAATTGCTAAGTTTTAGTTAAAATATAATGAGGAAATTAAAAAGAAGTAAAGAGCAATGTAATCTCTTAGCTTCTTCTAATATGCTATAAGGATAATAATTCCTATATATAGCATTCCTAGTACTTTATGTGAAACTCTTATGTAAAGAACTAAAAAAAAGTATCTGATTAAGTGTAGTTAAATATCAAAAGTAATAAACCAACCCAGTTACTATAGAAATACAGAATAATTAATAAAGTCTAGCTAATTCAGCTAATATCTTATAAGTCTCTAAATAGCAAAGCCCTGCAATTATTTGACAAGTTGCTTCCTTCTTTGTAACTATATATTTATTAATTAAATACTAAAGAACTGAAGTTAGAAAGATGTTTAAATTAAGTATTTAAGAATAAGGACTTAATTAACAATCTAAATTTTATCTATGTCAGCAGAATTTCTCTTTTAATGAGTCTCAAAAAAAATTAGCATATTAACCTTATTTGTCTTAAAGTTCGATGGCACTAGTGATTCGAAGGAAAATACCCTTAAGATATACAATCAAGAATTTCTATTTAGCCAGATATAAAAATATAATGTTATAAGCTTTAAGTTACCTTAAATAGATCATATGGATAGATGATACTACAATCTATAACTAGTTTAATGCAACTACTATAATTTTTTTACTATCTAAGTAGAAGCAATCTTACTATCGAAATCGTAGGAAAGCATTCTATAAAATCAAGTACTCGTTTCAGAAATAGAAGAGTAAAATTTTATGTATAAAATAGGTATTGAAAAGCCCCTTTATCACTCTAAGTTAATTCCTTTAGAAATGAAATAATTCTTATGATATTTATCTAAAAAATAGATCACAATAGCAGTTACAAATGACTATGAGCATAATGTATGAAATCTTTCAGAAGTATATAGAAAGTAATTAGTGACGTCTTAACTAGTAAATGAAGTGCCAGATAACTATAGATTAGATGTTATTGCTTATATAATCTATTAAATAATTCTACTCCCTATCAAACTAGAGCTATTAATTAGATATGCTTTTAAGGCCTAAATTATTCAAACTTTAAAGAACAAATAAAGATAATAATGCAATTTCCTAGCCTAAACGCTTAGCTATTCTAAAGATAAGGATACTTTACTGTAATCATTAATACTTGAAGAAGCAATCCATGAAACATTTTAATTATATTAATTATTTAAGTCTTTAGATAAGCCAAATATCCAAGAAAACATAGAAACCATTCAATATCAAGAAGCATAGTCTGAACAAAGTTTATATCTAATTAAATAACTTCTAACCTGTACTCACATTTACAAACCTTTAAATATACTACGTCTAATGTCAGATATTCAACTATTTAATTGAGGTAATGGAACGCCATTTCAATAGAAAAACCCAAAATACCTAATTATTACAGATCTAAATCAAATTAATCAGGATTTGTTAGGATCATTTCAATTGGACAAAAGGTTAAAGAATAAGAAAATGAGGAATATAATGAGAAAGAGAAATAAGTTAAGAAGATGAAGTAAAGAAATTCAGAACTAGGAAGAATCATACTTAGAACTTTAATTATATGCAAAAAAATGACAATGAAAATTAGCAAATTTTAAGCATCTTATTCCTGTTCTCTCAATAGTAATCTTATGTTTTATATTTTTCAACTAAGAAACTTTTATCTCTGCTAGAGTGTTAAAAACAATAAAAATATTAGATAAAGAATAAGACTTTAATCCTTATAATTTACCAAATTTTGCTAAATATCAATTAATGTTTCCATAACAGGCTTTTAAATAAAATTCAGCCCAAATACTCAGAGAAATTTTACTATTACCTTCTTAAGTATAATGATAAACTTTATAATTGTAAATATAAACTCTTAAAAGCAAAATTTTATTAGATATTTAGAAGCTAAATCTATAAGCAAGATTATTAATTTTATAAAAACTATAAAATACAAAGAAGATGCTTACATTATAAATATCAGCTTTAATTTAGACTTAAGTTCTTAGGATTAGCTATTATAATTAAGTTATTGTATAATTAAACGAAATTAAACAAATTAGCTTATTCTTTATATAAATTTAGCTTTAATTAAATATCTTTATAAATGAATCATTTTCTCTTTAGCTAGAAAACTTCTTTTATTTAAGATTATTTTATTATTATTATGTTAGTCCATAATAAGCAAACTCATATTATAAGATATTTAAAATATAAGCTTTAGACTTAAAAGTTATATTCCTTAGTATTAATTATAATTAAAGACTGGATTGGTATCATTAATATTATATGGCAGCAAAGGATTACTAATGTTAAAGATATCTACTAGCTTAAGCTATTATAATAGTTAATACTCTAGTAGTAGATAATTATTTTATAGCACTATTCTAACATTTTACTATGCAAAAATTCTATTGGTGCAGGCTGTTTCCTTAGCTAAGCAATTCCTAATTCTGTTCTTTATAACCAAACTTATCATGTTTTATTGAATCTCTCTATCAACTTTCTAGTCTCTATTTGTCTTTTGCTAAATAATCTTCTATTTAGCCTAAAGTAAAGATAGTAGACTTTTTAGAAGTATCATATGTCTTAAATTATGAAGTAAAAGAGATTGCATTTATTGTGAAGAAGAGGATCTAAAGGAGCGGTAGTAATATGTAAATGGTTATAAGGTAAGAAAATGGATCTAAGGCAAATTAACTCTTAATATATAATCCCAAGCAATATCTCTATAGTTAGTAAAAATGGTTTTAAGTCTGATGAAGATAGAAGCAGTAAGTTAGGTAAATAAAGGTATAGAACTAAAGTTGTTTAGTAAAGGTATTAGTTAGGTTTGTAGAATCTATTGAAGTATAATAACTAAAGATACTAACTAGCTAATATATAACTATAATGGTACTATTTAATAACTAGTTACTTATATCCTTAATAATAGCTAAGCAATATAATAAAATACAGACAAACTAAGAAGGATATAATGGATATTTTAATTTAAATAGTGATTAATAATACTAAAGAGCTAAGAAATGTAAATAGCCAGGATAATAATTAGTTAAGCAGATAGTAAACTATTATAATGAAATAACTTTAATTTAATTCTAAGTATATTAACAAGCTTGTATAGCTTACTTTAATTAAAGCTATTAATACTATAATCTAATCAGCTTTAAGATATTTAAGATATAATATCAAATTAAATCTAATATTTAGTTATTATATAATACAGCTAAATTACTATGCTTCTAACAAATTACCAACAACCTTTTGTAAACAACTATACCTACAGATACTAATTATTTACTTCTCAGTACTTACTCACAGCCAACTTACTTCAAAAATCAAATACGGATCATAGATTTAATGCTCTTTCAATTTATTTTACCTATACCATACAAAGGAGAGCTATAGTAATCAAGGCTATTATCATTATTACTTTTCTACCTTATCTACTAAGCTTAATCCTTAGCTACATTCTATTCTAATAACCAATTACTTTACAACAAACAGTCAAGAAGAGATTCAAGGCTATAGTTAACCTATAAACCTCAATTCCTTTTGCTTCTGCTCAATATAATGTAGGATTTGCTTAATTAAAGATTAATAAACTTGAAGGAAAAATCAAGCACTTGAGCAATATTATAAGACTAGATCCTATGCTTGTTGGTTCTAATTGTAGTAAAGGCACTGTACTGAGAAGCTTAAATAAGAATGAAGAAGCTATTGAAATTAATGTAGCTCTTTAGGTAAAATCTAATAATGTTATTGCCTGTAGTTATAAAAGAACAACAGTAAGAAGACTAGGAAATATGATGAAGCTACAGAATGTTTAAACATATTTATCAAAGTAAATCCTGATCTGAATATTGCCTTTGCAATTAAAGAAGATTCTCTTAAGTTACTGGGTAGAGAAAAAGAAGAAATTTAAGATTTGAACTAACCCATAAGTCCTTCAAATAATTAAGCCTTTAAAAGAAAAGAACTTGCTTTAAAAAAAGCATATTCCAAGCAACTTTTCTTTCTACAATAAGAAAGGAATTACTCTGAACTGATTAAGAAAATAATAGAATGCTAACGTATAGCTATTTAAATTAGACTCTAGCAATAAAAAACTTAACATAATAAAGGATAAACTGATAAAGCTTAGATTAGAATATCAATCATAAGTATATCTTGATATTAGTATAAAATGAGAAGCGGATATTAGCAAACTTAATATCTTAATATCTTATTATTTGCTAGACTTTAGTAAGTTTAATAATAATAAGATAAATCTATTATTAAAAGGGTAACTTATAAAGATATTAGTAATAGTCTATTAATAAATATTAAAATGTTATAAATGTCTATTTAGCTAAAATCTTTAAATTTAAAATTAAAATAACTTAGTAAAAGTATAAAGAAGTATTAGCATTGATACTTTATTAGACTTATAATAATTTAGAAGTTAAAAAATCATTTTAATATGGTTTTTATATAATGAAGATGTGCTAATTTTACATCAAGGATCTGTCATTGTTATTAGGAAATTAATCAATAAAAAGATTAAGAATTAATATATTTAATTTTAAACTTAGTTAGCTATCTTCTTTGATATTAACCATCTTTTGGCTTTATTTTTATATTAGTGAATGATTATATCCAAGCTCTAATTAAACAATCAGCACTATACAATTAAGAAGGTCATATTGTTACTTTTAACATTATATAGATTCCTTGTGGATTAACATTTGTCCTTTCATTATATTTCATATAATCCTATTCTTTTGAGTCAGGAGATTCTAAGTCTTTTTCTAATCTTAGCGTTTCTTACTTTCGTAAATAGTAAAAGTTTTTGGATTACTTAATTAAATGTTAGATTGGTTGTAGTATTTTTCATTTCTTTAGCTTTTGAACTTATTTTGTTTAAGTCTTAACTAGTTTTTCTTCTTATTGAATCTTGATTTATTTTGATATTTTTATTGTTTTACTTGATAGGTTCATTAAAGCTCAGTCTTTAATTAACCTCTGGATTGAAATTTAAATACGAAGCTAGATTAATTTTAAGCATAAGTCTGCTCTTCTAAAACAACTGTAAGATAGTGAAAGTTCTCTTAATAAATGATTTCAAAATAAGCAGTCTGGTTTCTTACCTGCTCTGACATAGTTATTACTCTTATTCTAAAATGTTCTATTAGATTCTATTTACTTATAATTAAGAGCCTTTAGTTACTTGCTAAACACTAGAATCAGATATCTCTTTCCAAAATTCTGCTTCTGTTTTACCCAAGTATGGTGAATCAGGAGGTGCCTGGTATTTTTAATCTGGTTTAGGTTACTTTTATAATATTTATAAAGTGATTGAAATAAATGAGGCATAGTAGTAATGAAATAAGAATGTTCTAATGAACTAGTAAGTATAAAAGCAGTTTAATTAAATAGAGGTAAACTAAAGAAGGCATAAGGACTAAGGTATGAATGCTGCAATAGTATAAGATACTATTACATTATAGATAGTTAAGCTATACTTACCATATACTCTACTACTATCTTTATTATCTTTGTATCTTTAGTATCTTTTACTATTCTATAAGATAACTAGATTAACCTATTTAGAATATATTAGATACCTCTTAGGTATATTAAGCATCAAATAAAGCTTATCTTTAATTAATGGAACTAGTTAATTTATACCTATTAATGATATTTAGAAGGATTATTATAATTTATAATCAAAGGATTTAATCATAAGTACTTAAGAGATTTTCTAGCTTTAAATTTATTTTTATAAGGTAAGCTAATCATTGTAAGTCTAGACTGCTTAATTAAAAAGATAGACTCTTATATATAAACTAAGCTTATTAATGCTTAATTTACCTATTTTACTATCTCTATGCTTCTAATAAACCTATTATTTATCTTTACTATAATAGCCACTACTTTTATAAAGACTACTTCATTTAAAAGTTTAAGCTAATAAAGTATTTTAGGATCTAAGAAACTTAGTTTTTCTTACTTTTAAATAAAAATTACTTAGTATTAGAATCTAAAATCCTTAAAGCAGAATTAGTTAGTTTAGTTTGAAGTTAATTTAAAGAAAACAGAATCGAAAACTTGTTGACAGAAGCAATATTCAACAGTGAGAATCTGCTGATAGTATTTTCAGCAGGCTAAGCTTTAATAAAGACTAATTTTTTGGTGTTAAGTTGCCTGTCATTTGTGTAGGAGCTATCAGAATCACTCTACTAAGGTTATTTATCTCGTTTCTTAGTGTGCTATATGAAACATTTGTTGCATAAGTAAATGTAGGAAGTAACGTGATAAAGCTAGATAAGCTTTATATAATTTAACGAGAAGAACATCAAGGATTTCTAATATTTGGCCCTATTCTTTTTGATATAATTCTAATATCTTTTATTCCTTCCATAATGATGAAGCATTTATCTAGAATTAAAGAAAATAGCTCAATATCTATTTCATATAAACTCTTCATCTAGCTAATATAAAATTTTCCTCAATTTAGTGCTGAAAGAATTATTTTCTTGGTATTTTTGTATTTTATACTTATCTTTGTTGCTCATAAAAAGGAAAATCAGTCAGTTTTACTTATTTACTTCATAGATTATAAGGAATCTTCTCAGATCTATTTATTCTTCCCTACTACACGTCTTGAGTTTTCTGCTTCAAGTCGAAGTTTCTCTTTATAGTCCTAAGATTTCTAAGCTAAAGAGGAAAGCCAGATAATAAGACCTATGAGATAATAGAGAGAGATATTTAGGAAGTAGTAATTGGAGGCAATAAGGATCGATAATCTGCGTCAAATAAATAGAACTAAATAAAAACTCAAGGAACCAACTGATAGGCTGTAGTATAGGTACTGAACTGGCTAACTTCTTTAAGACCTGAAAATAATTTGTAGTTTCTTTTTGACTTCTTCCAGTGATTTTTACAATTAACTAGGAAATTAAAATTCTTCCATTCTATTACCTTGATAGTTAAATAAAAGCTTAAAAGATACTAAGTTTAGAGAATAATTAAAGAAAACTCTCTCTTTTTCTAAATTAGTAATTTAAAGATAGAAGAAATTCTTAGTAAAGTAATTGAATTTTATCTTGAGATCTTATAGAAAAATCTTATTTAGAAGATAAGAAGAAATATTATAAAACCTCAATTCCTACATTCAAAAGCTTATTTGTCTCAAATTCAAAAAGTATTAAGATAGCAACTTATTTCTAATCAAGTAGTTAAAAAGTTGATAAAAGGAGATTCAAATGGATCAAACGGGAAGAATCATTAAATGAACACTCATAAGAAGAGGCAGAACAGAAAAGAGCAAATTAAGAAGAAAGAAGCCAACAAATTTTATCTAAAAAGGAAGAAAACATAGAAAAGGTGTACCTTTAGATTGAAATTAGAATCCTTTTAATTTCCTTATTTAAAATAAAAAGATTAAGTAATATATTTAAAGTCTAAACTAAGATACTTTAAAATAGATGTATTAATTAATAAAACTTATTAAAGGATTATCTTTAAATCTAGCATTATAAATAGAAATAATACTACTTAATAAGCTAAATTACAAACTAAATTTGCTAGTTATTTTCCTTATTAATTTATATATCATAAAGCAAGATAATTTATCAAAGTATTAATTTAAAACTTCCTTGTATGATAATTTTATTCTTAGTTATAACTATTTGATTAAGCAATAGTTAGTATAGATATAAAATATGAAATAGGATAAACTGAATCATATCATTAGAGTAAATAAAGAATTGTTTTAAGCTTTTGAATATAGATAATCTAAGTTAAAGGTATAAGAGTCTATAAGTTACTTCAATATCTGTAGCTTTAAATAAATGCATTTTTGATGAATTGAGTATTTAGAAGATGGAAAGGATTTTAGGAGTGTAGTGAATAATTAAGCAGAATGATATAGAATATGAAGAATATTTAGGTGTAAATATATAATCTATGATATATAATTGGTTAGCATTATGAATTGATTATAGATTGTTAGAACTAATAAATGACATTTGGATATTGTTTATTTAGCTTAAAGTTATTATTAAAGTTATTGCTTTTATTTATTTAGCTTAGCTTATAAAATTAAGATAATTACTAGAATTATTATTTATACTAGTACTAAGTTTACTATTATCTTTACAAGATATATTTAATGTATTAGCTTAGTCTACCTTTATCCCATACTTTTTATTATTAGTAAATATTATTATATATACACTTCATATTACTTCAGCTAAGTAGATATAACCATGTCTAAGCTATCTACAGTATTATACTAATATATTTTATTTAAAGTAACCTTTTAGAAATATACTAGAATTGAGATTAATAAGCTAATACTTAATCAATTAGAAAAGCAACTAATATCTATTATTTAATTGCTCTTATTTTACCTAATCATCTTCACTATTCAAAACATTTCATCTACAAATATATATTCAAATCAATTACTCTAGATACCATCTAATTACTCTTAGGCTATCTAAAATACTATTGTACAACTAAACTTCTAAGTATCTAACTATCTTTTCTTTATAAGTTACTAGAGATCCTGATGCTTCAAAAATGTATTAATATTATAAAAGTTGCAAGTATTTTAAAATTAGATATAACTTATCCGTGTTAATCAATAACTTTTCTGAGAAACTCGTTTACTTAAACTTCCTTTGAAATATCTTCAGTATTGAGATTGCAGTGTCTGAATTGTTTCTGTATATAGAAATTTAAGTAACAGCAACATCCATCAGTTACTGGTATCTTTGTTTTGTTTTTATGCTTTCTAGTTCATTGATACTTTGCAATTTCCAGGATTTAAATGTCTTAGTAGTTAACTTTCATTCCCCCAATAATTTGAAACGAATTCTTTAATGATAATTAACTTGCTCTTTTGCTGTTTAGTGATATTTGAGTATTCTTCCCTCCATGTCTTTGTTGCTTCATTCGAGTGATTCCTTTAAATTTAGATTGTAAGATGAGAAAAGTCGGAACTTATTATTTATGAGAGCTTTTTAAACTATCTGCTTAGATATTAAGAAATAGGCTCTTAATGCCATTGTAGAGTTATCCTAATCAGTTACATTTGTTAAAATTAAAATTTTGCGTTCTGCTGATAAAAAATATAGATCAAGTATCTAAACAGTGATATTATGTTATCAAATAGAGTTCTTTGAATCTCATCAAATATAAGAGATATTTGCAAAATTTTTCATCTGATTTTTGCTTTATTTCTTATTATCCTTCTGGTCTCCAGTCTCATCCTTCTAAATTTTCTTAATTTTATATCTTTGGTTATGCTATTTAAGCCCGATATTGTAAGGAACATAATTGATAAATATAAACTTATAAAGGTAAAATATTAAAGCCAAAGTCCTTGCTCTTGTATCAGTTCCTTCTTGAAGAATAGAGAAATATAACGTTAAATGTAAAAAGGAACAAGAATTAATCAAGCTAGTAGTATTGCTAAGATTTAGAGTCTGGAAAATGCTGTCTATAATCTTCTTTTCTACTCACTTACAGCAATTAATTTACTTAAAAGAAGAGCTAATTGGATAGATAACAGAACAGCGAAGTTTACTACTAAGCTTGTGTATTTGAGAAAGAGTTATGTGATCTAAAATGGTAATATCAATAACTTAAGCACTAAAGGCTGCCAATTCATTTTACTTATATTTAAAAAATAAAATAGAAGTCTTTATAAAGCTCTTGGTAAGAATTAATAAATTTTTTAATTTAATCTTTAACCAAATTCTTCACAATGTAACTGAAAACTCTTTCTCTCCACTCTATAATTCCTCTAATTTTAAGTCTATTAAAGATTTTTAAATTAGACTTAAATAATGCTTGAAATGCTCTTTTGGTGGTAAGTAAAATTAAAGTTTTTTCTTTCTTTATTTTCAATAGTAGATTTAAATAAAGCATCAGTCTTAGCCTAATTCTGATTTTAGTCTATTGATTTAATGTTTATATATGTATCTTCTGACTTTAACCAGAAGAGATAGAATAGGCTTAATTTTATAAAAACTAAAATATGCTTAATCAGCAAAAATTTAACTTAATTAAGTTAATATAAAACTTTTTTAGTTATAGACTCTAAGGAAAACATGCAAGATGATAAAAAATAAAGAGCTGAATGTTAGAACTTACATCTTTGTTATCTACAACCTTAAGAATTATATTAGTTATTACTCAAATTGTCTTACTTTTAAAGGTTTATAACTAATATAAGGTTAGAGAATTAAATTGAATTTGGTGATTGAAATAAAGTTTTTTAGATAAAAACTTTTTCTAAATTAAGGGTCTTTCTTATTTGATATCTTCAAAAACTATTAAAGTTTCTACTAATATTATAAAATCAAATTTTAAAAGCTGGTAGCAATATAAAAAAACTGATCTAGCAAAGAAAATATAAAGAACAGATAATTGTTTTACTAAGATACTTTAAGAGGTAACTTTTTAATTACTAGATTGATACTTATAGCTTTAAAAAATTATTATATGATGTAGTAGAAGATTAAATAATATATTGCTCTTATGAACTTAAGATTGCACTTTAAATCTTAACTGCTACTATGATATAAGTTCATCTTCTTGGAGTGACTAACTTTATTGTTGTCTCTTTTATTTTTGGTTGAGTCCTTTAATCGATTTACATGCCACAGAATTAATTTTTATCATCAATTTTTATGGAAATTTTTAGCTTCAGGTCCAGAAACCCAGTTTTCTATTCGATTTTCTTAAAAAAGGTTCAAAAATAGGTAGTAGTGAGTGACTAAATTTAAGTTTCAGTAATATTATGGTTCTCTAATATTAAAAGCCATTCCTTCCTGCATTTAATGTTTATGCCTTTCTATACCTGTTGTTTAAAATACCTTCCAAGTATTAATCTTCATAACTTATTTTAAATGACTGGCTAAGTTAATTTAGAGTTACCATGCTTCAAAAAATATTGAATATCCAACATAATGAGTTAGCTACCTATAAATCTCAATTATAAATAGCTGCATTTATTTTTTTACCTTAGTAAAGTTGTACAAGGGTCTTATGTTTATTTTACTTAGTGTTCCATATGGTGTATAAATGTAATTGTCACCTTATTTCTTTCATTAGTACATTTATCTGATTCATATAAAAAGATATGAGACAGAAAAATAGTAAGCATTATATATAAAAGAACAGCTTATTTTAGGCATATTGCTGCTAGATCTAATGGTAAAAAGTCTTAAAAATTCTAGTATACTGATGTATTACAATTACCTTTATTTAATTTATATCTAAATTAAAGCAAATTTAGTTATAGAGTTTTATAAGCATAGCTAATTAACTAGCTATATAATTCATATTTCTATACAAAAATCATTCTATAATTGTTAGGCCTCATTTTATTATAGCTCTACTATTCTTTTATATTTCTCCTACTACTTAATCAAGCTAGTAATCTTATGAAATTAGTTAGAACCTTAATTTAATGCTTGTACATTTACCTTTATTGAGATATCCATATTATATATAAACATAACTTTATCCTTATTTTTAAAGACTATCATTTATAAACGAATTACTTTAATAAGCATTAGCCTATTAAACTAAACTTAGATATTTTATTTTCTTAGCATTTTATAAATGTCGTTAAAAGTCCTTCTCATATCTCTACTCGTAATATTCTAAGTTGGCGCCTTAGAATTCTTTGATATTCTAGATCCTAACGTTCCAACTTTTGGTTCCCCTGATATTCCAAGTGCTAAAAAACGTTTTTCTGCTTATGATTTTGATCCTTCTGGATAAACTTAGTTTAGCATTTCCTCCTGGATAAAGTTCGATTAAAATCCATAAAATACCTATAATTGAGGAGTTTTCATAAATTTAAATAAAGATTATATTAATTATTTTGAACTTGTTTTATTATAAGCTAAGCCTGATTATACTAAGCTTATAGTCCAAAAGAAAACGAATGGCATCTCAGAGTAAATATATAATAACGTTACTTTTGTTAGTGATATTTGAGTATTTGTATCTGTTTCAGTTTATCAAAGTGGACAAGTTATATCCTATATAACTCATTCAAAAATGAATAATTAGTTGCAATCAGTATCTACAAATTTTACACCAATAGTAACGTTTAATTCAACCAATTTTATTTATTAGGGTAGCTTCGTATACGATTATAATTATAGAGGATATTAGTTTTCCTTAAGGTACTATAAAAATCAATTTTTATCAATTTAAGATTGATTAACTATTTTAAATCAGCCTTATCAAGGATTTACTTCTTTACCTTCTCCTTAATGTCATGCTAATTGTTCCAAATGCTTTTGAACTAATATAACTAATTGCTTATAATGCTACTAGAATTGAACATTTCAGAGTGACTAATGTGTGTGTGCATTAAAAGTTACTAAAGAAAAAATTTGCAGCTAAACTTGTCCTAGTACTTAACAAGATAGCAACAATGATAATTACTGTGACTTTTGTAATGTAACTTTAATTAACTGTGAAGAGTGTAATCAACTGGGAGATATCTGTACTAAATGCCCAAACTAATATTACCTTCTTAATAATAAGTGTATTTCTTGCTAAATATATGACTAGTATTGTGTAAGTTGTAACTCCTCTGTTTGTATTTCTTGTTTGAATGGTAAAAAACTTACAAATAAGAAATGTTTAGATTAATGCTAAAGTAATGAGTAAGACTTTGATAATGACGGAATATGTTAAGCCTGCTAAAAGTAGTGAAGTAACTGCTAGAATTGTAGTGATGTGAAGTGCTTAGAATGCGAGTAAGGATATTATCTGTAAAACTAATAATGTAAATAATGCTACACTTTAATATAAAACTGTTAAAAATGTTCTTAAGATGGAGTTATTTGCTATCAATGTTCAGAATATCTTTACTTATATAATAATTAATGCTTAGAATCTTGTCCTTCAAGTACTTATGAAGCAACAGATTTTACATGCTAGAGTTGCAATTTAAAAATTAAAAATTGCTAGTTATGTTATATCCCAGGTGATGTTTGTTAGAGGTGCTTAGAAGGTTATTATTTATATAATAATTAATGCTTATAAGCATGTCCTTCAAGTACTTATGAAGAAATAGATTTTTCATGTTAGAATTGCAATATAAAAATTTAAAAATGCTATCTTTGTTCTAGCTAAGGTGATGCTTGCTATCAATGTTTAGATTAACTTTATTTATATAATAATTAATGCTTAGAAACTTGTCCTTTATGAACTTACTAGGATACTAATTAAACTTGTTAAAGTTGTAATTAGAAAATTTAAAACTGCTATAATTGTACTAGCTCAGGTGATGTTTGTTATAAATGTTTGAATGGCTATTATTTATATAACAATTAGTGTTTTTAAACTTGTCTTAAAGGAACTTACTAAGATACTAATTAAACTTGCTAAAGTTGTAACTCCTAAATTAAATATTGCTAGTTTTGTTCTATATCAGGAAAGATTTGTCAATAATGCTTAAAATCGTTTTATCTATATAACAATCAATGTGTCGAAAATTGTCCCTCTGGAACTTACAAAGATTAAGACTCAAATTGCTAAAATTGTAGCTCCTAAATTGAAAACTGCTTGATATGTTCGGACACAGGAAACATCTGTAATAAGTGTCAAGAAAGGTATTATTTATATAATAATAAATGCTTTCAAGACTGTCCCACTGAAACATACTAGCAATCAGATTTTACTTGTTAAGAATGTAATTTGAAGATTAGTAATTGTAAAGTTTGTTCTAAGAAAGGAGATTTATGCTACAAATGTCAAGAATCATTTAATCTATATAGTAATTAATGCGTTGATTCATGTCCAATAGAAACCTATCAAAATGATTTCACTTGCTTAAGTTGTGATTCTAAAATTAGCAACTGTAAGTTATGCTCTTACAACGGTAAGAGTTGCTATGAATGCTAAGATATTTTAAAGATATTTAATAATACATGTGTTGATAATTGTCCATAAGGTACTTTTTAAGATGACAGCATTTTTTGCAAAAGTTGTGATTCAAAAGTAAGAAATTGTGAGTAATGTTCATTTAACGGAGAAGTTTGTTTAAGATGCCAGTAGCCGTTTGTTCTATATAATAACTCTTGTATCGGAAGTTGTCCTAGTTGAACTTATTAAGATTCTAACTTTATTTGCTAAAACTGCAACTTAAAATTTAGAAATTGTTACTTATGCTCAGAAAATGGAGAAACCTGTCATAAATGCTAAGAAACATGAGATTTATACCAAAATTAGTGTATTAAAAACTGTTCAGCTGATTAGAATTTTGACTCTATTTGCTAAACCTGTCGCTAAAAAACTTAAGCTTGTTAGTTATGCTCTTAAGATGGAAAAACTTGCAATAAGTGTTAAGGATAATATCTACTTACAGATAATAAATGTGTTGAAAGTTGCCCTGATGAGTCTTTTTAAGGCTAAGATTAAACATGTAGAAGCTGTGACTATAAATTTAAAAACTGCTAATCATGTTCTAAGTATGGTGAATAATGCTTAGCATGTAAAGCTAATTACCATATTAAATAGTCAAACAATACAATTAGTTGTGTTGAGGACTGCAAATAAAATGAAATAGAAGTAAATGGAGTTTGTTGGACATGTGAATTACTAAGATTATGCTATAGTTACTTTATTAATGAAACTTCGGCAAGAGAAGATGTTTAATGTCCTAAAAGCGTTTAGTATTGATAGATACTTTAGTAATGTAATCAACAGAATGAAGAGACTGAAGAAAGTGAAGAAGATGAGTAATAATAAAATTAAACAATTGATAGTGAAATAGCATAATATAATAGCTTAGATGACTTCAATATTACAAGTTAAGTAAAAAGTTTAATTGAATCTACTTATACCTTTTAAGATTATACATCTTACGGTACTTTAATAGGAAATGCTGTGGTTGTATCTACTTTTATGATTAACTCTTCGGTTCCTTTATCCGGTATGACCTTTCTTTTATAAGCTCTATTTACTACGTAGCTTATCCTATTAAATGCATTTATAAACGTAGAAAGAACAGATAACTTGAAGGCTTATTTCTATATGAGCTTTAATAACAATAATCCAGTTTGTGGAGTTAACAACAATAACTTTCTGTCTTTAGATTTGGATTCTAGAAAGCTTCTCGTGGAAAAATAGATTTACGTGCTACTAAATTACACAAGCTACACTTTACTTTCGAATCTCAAAAGTGCCCTTTTTATACTAGTAATTCTTTTTGGACTTGATTTCTTGCTTAAAATACTAGGAAAGTATAAAGTTAAGATTGAAAAGTTAAGAACTAAACTGACCAATAGAAATTACATATCAGTAATTTATAACCTTAAGACACTACAAATAAATATAGCTGCTATGTTACAGCTCTAGCATTTTAACTTAAGCGATTGGTATGTTGCTCTTAACTCTTTTCTTGCTATCGCTGTTCTAGTAAGTTATTCATTTAGCTGATATAAATATTTTGCATTGCTCATAGTTTCTATGTAGTAAAGAAATACTTCGATTTAAAGTAAAAATATAGCGCAGACTAGAATGAATAGATAAAGGAAAAAATGGATCAAATAAAGGAGAAGTATATCGTGTATTTCGACAAGAAAGAACAAAATAGCTTACTCTAAGCTTCTTTCTAAGCTCTTTTCTTATCAAGAAGGCTTTTCTTTGCCTTTTCAATCATCATATTTTCTGAGATTTAGATCCTCTAAATATCCCTTTAAATTATCAACTGCTTAGTTTGACTTTTTTATATAGTACTCTACAAACCTTTTTCAAGCTTTTTATCTTAAATCTAAGAAGTTTATGGAGAGTTAGTTCTAATCTTCATCTTTTTCTTTAACTTCTACTTCTGAAACAACAGGGATGCTATATAATCAAGCTAACTAAACTAAGAGGCTGATGACTATGGAACGATAATCATATATTTGTGCTGCACATTTTCAGTTGGCTCATTGTGTGCATCAATAATTTTGACTTTTGTAGAACTTTATCAAGCATTAAAAAGCAAAAAGTCAAATAGAATCTCTTAAAATGAATAAGCCAAAGAAGTTAGTAAACTAGAAGCCATAAATGAAAAGAGTTAGTTTCAATAAGAATAAATTAGATAAAACTTTACTTGTACAAGAGATATTTTGCATTAAACTGAGTAAATCAAATAAGAAATCGTGTTAGGGAACTAAAGGGAAGAAGAGTTAAAAATATGTATTATAGAGACTTAACATTCATATTAATTATTTTCTCAGATTTTTTCAACTAAGCTATTATAAAAATTATTCTCATACTATGCATTAATTACTTCACTAATTAGGTTATCCTTATTTCAGCGATTTAAAAAGCCTTCGTATTTTTTAGCTAGGCAAATACAAAAATCTATATATTTAAAATTAGAAACTTTTAGAATAATTAAGGAGATTTTATTCAGTTTTAGCATATTTTACTTTGGTAATATACTCAGTTCTGAAACTTCCAAATTACCAATTTTTCTTCATTATTTGTTCACAAATATTCTTATTTAACTTCTTTCTATCAAAGATAAATAAACTTTTTTAATTATTTTCTTCCTTTCCACTTCCACACTAGAGCTTATACTTATAAGTCAAAATCCTTCACGAAATATAATTCCTTAAGTTTTTAACTTGAATTTAATTATTTAAAATTTCACATTTTTAATACAAGAAATAAATTTTTAATTTCCCATAAAATTTCAGAGTGTCTTAATCAATTTTGTCTTTGTTCTTGGCTAAGTAAATTTGAACCTAAAAGTATTACATTTAATATTCAACTTTTTCTAGTTTCACATTTTTATTTTTGCATAAGCATTAACATTGAAGTTTTTAAGTTATCATCTGAGTCTTTATAATAAAGACTAAAGTAATCATCGCATTTATTCTAAATACTGCTTCTTTAAAATTTTTCTATTATAATTAGTATTAAAAAATGATAGGAAATCTTAATTCAATCTTTAAATTAACTGAGGTAACCATTCTTGTTTTATGTAAAAAGAGAAGCTTACCTGAAATTTAGATTTGTTAATTATTTCAATAGGAATTATCATAATGGTTGATATATCATTTTGCTAACATTCTTATTCTCATGTGATACCAACTAAAATAATAAAGCAAGACTCATTTATTATTGAAGTTAATGTTTACTCTTTTTTTTCTTTAACTAGTGTGTATACTGTATTTTATTTTTATACCATTTAAATAGTCATAGAAAAGTTTCTGATGTAATATCTGCCTTTGGTAATAAAAAATATGAAAAATTGGTTTAAAAGTATAAACAGGAAAAATTATATTTGAATAAAATAAAATTTATTATGTTTATAATATAATCTCAAGATTAATGTCAGAATAGCCTCCATAATTTAGAATCCTGGACTACTATGATATGTTTGCT
This sequence comes from Loxodes magnus, assembly GCA_946699065.1. Lineage (NCBI taxonomy): Eukaryota > Ciliophora > Karyorelictea > Loxodida > Loxodidae > Loxodes > Loxodes magnus. Next base: position 39,318 of record CAMPDV010001523.1, read on the forward strand.
TAGATTCTAGCAAAATTAAATAATAAATAAAAGCAGCTTATTTATAGATCTATAATTTTATAATCCTAGATAGCTATTAATTTTAAATATTTCTTAGTTTTATATATCCATAATATTAAATTAATAGTTTGATAAATTATCTTGCTTTATGATATATAAATTAATAAGGAAAATAACTAGCAAATTTAGTTTGTAATTTAGCTTATTAAATAGTATTATTTCTATTTATAATGCTAGATTTAAAGATAATCCTTTAATAAGTTTTATTAATTAATATATCTATTTTAAAGTATCTTAGTTTAGACTTTAAATATATTACTTAATCTTTTTATTTTAAATAAGGAAATTAAAAGGATTCTAATTTCAATCTAAAGGTACACCTTTTCTATGTTTTCTCCCTTTTTAGATAAAATTTGTTAGCTTCTTTCTTCTTTCTTCTTAATTTGCTCTTTTCTGTTCTGCCTCTTCTTATGAGTGTTCATTCAATGATTCTCCCATTTGATCCATTTGAATCTCCTTTTATCAACTTTTTAACTACTCGATTAGAAATAAGTTGCTATCTTAATATTTTTTGAATTTGAGACAAATAAGCTTTTGAATGTAGGAATTAAGGTTTTATAATATTTCTTCTTATCTTCTAAATAAGATTTTTTTATAAAATCTCAAGATAAAATTCAATTACTTTACTTAGAATTTCTTTTATCTTTAACTGTCTTTAATTATTAATTTAGAAAAAGAAAGATCTTTCTTTAATTACTCCCTAAACTTAGTATCTTTTAAGCTTTTATTTAACTATCAAGTTAATAGAATGGAAGAATTTTAATTTCCTAGTTAATTGTAAAAACCACTGGAAGAAGTCAAAAAGAGACTACACATTTTTTCAGGTCTTAAAGAAGTTAGCCAGTTCAGTACCTATACTACAGCCTATCAGTTGGTTCCTTGAGTTTTTATTTAGTTCTATTTATTTGATGTAGATTATCGATCCTTATTGCCTCTTGTTACTACTTCCTAAATATCTCTCTCTATTATCTCATAGATCTTAATAAGCTGGCTTTCCTCTTTAGCTTAGTAATCTTAGGAATATAAAGAGAAACTTCGACTTGAAGCAGAAAACTCAAGATTTGTAGTAGGGAAGAATAAATAGATCTGAGAAGATTCCTTATAATCTATGAAGTAAATAAGCAAAACTGACTGATTTTCCTTTTATGAGCAATATAGATAAGTATAGAATACAAAAATACCAAGAAAATAATGCTTTCAGCACTAAGTTGAGGAAGATTATATGTTAGTTAGATGAGAAGTATCTACAGATATTGAGCTATTTTCTTTAATTCTAGATAAATGCTTCATCATTATGGAAGGAATAAAAGATATTATAATTATATCAAAAAGAATAGGGCCAAATATTAGAAATCCTTGATGTTCTTCTCGTTAAATTATAAAAAGCTTATCTAGCTTTATCACGATACTTTCTACATTTACTTATGCAATAAATGTTTCATATAGCACGCTAAGAAGCGAGATAAGTAACCTTAGTAGAGTGATTCTGATAGCTCCTACACAAATGACAGGCAACTTAACACTAAAAATTAGTCTTTATTAAAGCTTAGCCTGCTGAAAATACTATCAGCAGATTCTCACTGTTGGATCTTGCTTCTGTCAACAAGTTTTCGATTCTGTTTTCTTTAAATTAACTTACAGCTAAACTAACTAATTTTGGTTTAAGGATTATAGATTCTAATACTAAGTAATTTTTATTTAGAAGCTAGAAAAACTAAGTTTCTTAGATCCTAAAATACTTTATTAGCTTAAACTTTTAAATGAAGTAGTCTTTATAAAAGTAGTGGCTATTATAGTAAAGATAAATAATAGGTTTATTAGAAGCATAGAGATAGTAAAATAGGTAAATTAAGCATTAATAAGCTTAGTTTATATATAAGAGTCTATCTTTTTAATTAAGCAGTCTAGACTTACAATGATTAGCTTACCTTATAAAAATAAATTTAAAGCTAGAAAATCTCTTAAGTACTTATGATTAAATCCTTTGATTATAAATTATAATAATCCTTCTAAATATCATTAATAGGTATAAATTAACTAGTTCCATTAATTAAAGATAAGCTTTATTTGATGCTTAATATACCTAAGAGGTATCTAATATATTCTAAATAGGTTAATCTAGTTATCTTATAGAATAGTAAAAGATACTAAAGATACAAAGATAATAAAGATAGTAGTAGAGTATATGGTAAGTATAGCTTAACTATCTATAATGTAATAGTATCTTATACTATTGCAGCATTCATACCTTAGTCCTTATGCCTTCTTTAGTTTACCTCTATTTAATTAAACTGCTTTTATACTTACTAGTTCATTAGAACATTCTTATTTCATTACTACTATGCCTCATTTATTTCAATCACTTTATAAATATTATAAAAGTAACCTAAACCAGATTAAAAATACCAGGCACCTCCTGATTCACCATACTTGGGTAAAACAGAAGCAGAATTTTGGAAAGAGATATCTGATTCTAGTGTTTAGCAAGTAACTAAAGGCTCTTAATTATAAGTAAATAGAATCTAATAGAACATTTTAGAATAAGAGTAATAACTATGTCAGAGCAGGTAAGAAACCAGACTGCTTATTTTGAAATCATTTATTAAGAGAACTTTCACTATCTTACAGTTGTTTTAGAAGAGCAGACTTATGCTTAAAATTAATCTAGCTTCGTATTTAAATTTCAATCCAGTGGTTAATTAAAGACTGAGCTTTAATGAACCTATCAAGTAAAACAATAAAAATATCTAAATAAATCAAGATTCAATAAGAAGAAAAACTAATTAAGACTTAAACAAAATAAGTTCAAAAGCTAAAGAAATGAAAAATACTACAACCAATCTAACATTTAATTAAGCAATCCAAAAAATTTGACTATTTACGAAAGTAAGAAAAAGCTAAGATTAGAAAAAGAATTTAGAATCTCCTGACTCAAAAGAATAGGATTATATGAAATATAATGAAAGGACTATATGTTAATCCACAAGGAATCTATATAAGGTTAAAAGTAACAATATGACCTTCCTAGTTGTATAGTGCTGATTGTTTATTTAGAGCTTGATATAATCACCCACTAATATAAAAATAAAGCCAAAAGATGGTTAATATTAAAGAAGATAGCTAACTAAGTTTAAAATTAAATATATTAATTCTTAATCTTTTTATTGATTAATTACCTAATAACAAAGACAGATTCTTGATTTAAAATTAGCACATCTTCATTATATAAAAACCATATTAAAATGATTATTTAACTTCTAAATGATTATAAGTCTAATAAAGTATCAATGCTAATACTTCTTTGTACTTTTACTAAGTTATTTTAATTTTAAATTTAAAGATTTTAGCTAAATAGACATTTATAACATTTTAATATTTATTAATAGACTATTACTAATATCTTTATAAGTTACCCTTTTAATAATAGATTTATCTTATTATTATTAAACTTACTAAAGTCTAGCAAATAATAAGATATTAAGATATTAAGTTTGCTAATATCTGCTTCTCATTTTATACTAATATCAAAATATACTTATGATTGATATTCTAATCTAAGCTTTATCAGATTATCCTTTATTATGTTAAGTTTTTTATTGCTAGAGTCTAGTTTAAATAGCTATACGTTAGCACTCGATTATTTTCTTAATCAGTTCAGAGTAATTCCTTTCTTATTGTAGAAATAAAAGTTGCTTGGAATACGCTTTTTTAAAGCAAGTTCTTTTCTTTTAAAGGCTTCATTATTTGAAAGATTAACTTATGGGTCAATTCAAATCTTAAATTTCTTCTTTTCTCTACCCAGTAACTTAAGGGAATTTTCTTTAATTGCAAAGGCAATATTCAGATCAGGATTTACTTTGATAAATATGTTTAAGCATTCTGTAGCTTCATCATATTTCCTAGTCTTCTTACTGTTGCTCTTTTATAACTACAGGGAATAACATTATTAGAATTTACCTAAAGAGCTACATTAATTTCAATAACTTCTTCATTCTTATTTAAGCTTCTCAGTACAGTGCCTTTACTACAATTAGAACCAACAAGCATAGGATCTAGTCTTATAATATTGCTCAAGTGCTTGATTTCTCCTTCAAGTTTATTAATCTTTAATTAAGCAAATCCTACATTATATTGAGCAGAAGCAAAAGGAATTGAGGTTTATAGGTTAACTATAGCCTTGAATCTCTTCTTGACTGTTTGTTGTAAAGTAATTGGTGATTAGAATAGAATGTAGCTAAGGATTAAGCTTAGTAGATAAGGTAGAAAAGTAATAATGATAATAGCCTTGATTACTATAGCTCTCCTTTGTATGGTATAGGTAAAATAAATTGAAAGAGCATTAAATCTATGATCCGTATTTGATTTTTGAAGTAAGTTGGCTGTGAGTAAGTACTGAGAAGTAAATAATTAGTATCTGTAGGTATAGTTGTTTACAAAAGGTTGTTGGTAATTTGTTAGAAGCATAGTAATTTAGCTGTATTATATAATAACTAAATATTAGATTTAATTTGATATTATATCTTAAATATCTTAAAGCTGATTAGATTATAGTATTAATAGCTTTAATTAAAGTAAGCTATACAAGCTTGTTAATATACTTAGAATTAAATTAAAGTTATTTCATTATAATAGTTTACTATCTGCTTAACTAATTATTATCCTGGCTATTTACATTTCTTAGCTCTTTAGTATTATTAATCACTATTTAAATTAAAATATCCATTATATCCTTCTTAGTTTGTCTGTATTTTATTATATTGCTTAGCTATTATTAAGGATATAAGTAACTAGTTATTAAATAGTACCATTATAGTTATATATTAGCTAGTTAGTATCTTTAGTTATTATACTTCAATAGATTCTACAAACCTAACTAATACCTTTACTAAACAACTTTAGTTCTATACCTTTATTTACCTAACTTACTGCTTCTATCTTCATCAGACTTAAAACCATTTTTACTAACTATAGAGATATTGCTTGGGATTATATATTAAGAGTTAATTTGCCTTAGATCCATTTTCTTACCTTATAACCATTTACATATTACTACCGCTCCTTTAGATCCTCTTCTTCACAATAAATGCAATCTCTTTTACTTCATAATTTAAGACATATGATACTTCTAAAAAGTCTACTATCTTTACTTTAGGCTAAATAGAAGATTATTTAGCAAAAGACAAATAGAGACTAGAAAGTTGATAGAGAGATTCAATAAAACAAGATAAGTTTGGTTATAAAGAACAGAATTAGGAAATGCTTAGCTAAGGAAACAACCTGCGCCAATAGAATTTTTACATAGTAAAATGTTAGCTTAATGCTATAAAATAATTATCTACTACTAGAGTATTAACTATTATAATAGCTTAAGCTAGTAGATATCTTTAACATTAGTAATCCATTGCTGCCTTATAATATTAATGATACCAATACAGTCTTTAATTATAAATAATACTAAAGAATATAACTTTTAAGTCTAAAGCTTATATTTTTAAATATCTTATAATATGAGTTTGCTTATTATGGACTAACATAATAATAATAAAATAATCTTAAATAAAAGAAGTTTTCTAGCTAAAGAGAAAATGATTCATTTATAAAGATATTTAATTAAAGCTAAATTAATATAAAGAATAAGCTAATTTGTTTAATTTCGTTTAATTATACAATAACTTAATGATTATAGCTAATCCTAAGAACTTAAGTCTAAATTAAAACTGGCTTTAATGTTTATATATGTATCTTCTGACTTTAACCAGAAGAGATAGAATAGGCTTAATTTTATAAAATCAAATATGCTTAATCAGCAAAAATTTAACTTAATTAAGCTAATATAAAATTTTTTTAGTTATAGACTCTAAGGAAAACAGGCAAGATGATAAAAAATAAAGAGCTGAATGTTAGAACTTACACATTTGTTATCTACAACCTTAAGAATTATATTAGTTATTACTCAAATTATCTTATTTTTAAAGGTTTATAACTAATATAAGGTTAGAGAATTAAATTGAATTTGGTGATTGAAATAAAGTTTTTTAGATCAAAACTTTTTCTAAATTAAGGGTCTTTCTTATTTGATATCTTCAAAAACGATTAAAGTTTCTACTAATATTATAAAATCAAATTTTAAAAGTTGGTAGCAATATAAAAAGATTGATCTAGCAAAGAAAATATAAAGAACAGATAATTGTTTTACTAAGATACTTTAAGAGGTAACTTTTTAATTACTAGATTGATACTTATAGCTTTAAAAAATTATTATATGATGTAGTAGAAGATTAAATAATATATTGCTCTTATGAACTTAAGATTGCACTTTAAATCTTAACTGCTACTATGATATAAGTTCATCTTCTTGGAGTGACTAACTTTATTGTTGTCTCTTTTATTTTTGGTTGAGTCCTTTAATCGATTTACATGCCACAGAATTAATTTTTATCATCAATTTTTATGGAAATTTTTAGCTTCAGGTCCAGAAACCCAGTTTTCTATTCGATTTTCTTAAAAAAGGTTCAAAAATAGGTAGTAGTGAGTGACTAAATTTAAGTTTCAGTAATATTATGGTTCTCTAATATTAAAAGCCATTCCTTCCTGCATTTAATGTTTATGCCTTTCTATACCTGTTGTTTAAAATACCTTCCAAGTATTAATCTTCATAACTTATTTTAAATGACTGGCTAAGTTAATTTAGAGTTACCATGCTTCAAAAAATATTGAATATCCAACATAATGAGTTAGCTACCTATAAATCTCAATTATAAATAGCTGCATTTATTTTTTTACCTTAGTAAAGTTGTACAAGGGTCTTATGTTTATTTTACTTAGTGTTCCATATGGTGTATAAATGTAATTGTCACCTTATTTCTTTCATTAGTACATTTATCTGATTCATATAAAAAGATATGAGACAGAAAAATAGTAAGCATTATATATAAAAGAACAGCTTATTTTAGGCATATTGCTGCTAGATCTAATGGTAAAAAGTCTTAAAAATTCTAGTATACTGATGTATTACAATTACCTTTATTTAATTTATATCTAAATTAAAGCAAATTTAGTTATAGAGTTTTATAAGCATAGCTAATTAACTAGCTATATAATTCATATTTCTATACAAAAATCATTCTATAATTGTTAGGCCTCATTTTATTATAGCTCTACTATTCTTTTATATTTCTCCTACTACTTAATCAAGCTAGTAATCTTATGAAATTAGTTAGAACCTTAATTTAATGCTTGTACATTTACCTTTATTGAGATATCCATATTATATATAAACATAACGATGATTATTATTTTTAAAGAGTATCATTTATAAACGAATTACTTTAATAAGCATTAGCCTATTAAACTAAACTTAGATATTTTATTTTCTTAGCATTTTATAAATGTCGTTAAAAGTCCTTCTCATATCTCTACTCGTAATATTCTAAGTTGGCGCCTTAGAATTCTTTGATATTCTAGATCCTAACGTTCCAACTTTTGGTTCCCCTGATATTCCAAGTGCTAAAAAACGTTTTTCTGCTTATGATTTTGATCCTTCTGGATAAACTTAGTTTAGCATTTCCTCCTGGATAAAGTTCGATTAAAATCCATAAAATACCTATAATTGAGGAGTTTTCATAAATTTAAATAAAGATTATATTAATTATTTTGAACTTGTTTTATTATAAGCTAAGCCTGATTATACTAAGCTTATAGTCCAAAAGAAAACGAATGGCATCTCAGAGTAAATATATAATAACGTTACTTTTGTTAGTGATATTTGAGTATTTGTATCTGTTTCAGTTTATCAAAGTGGACAAGTTATATCCTATATAACTCATTCAAAAATGAATAATTAGTTGCAATCAGTATCTACAAATTTTACACCAATAGTAACGTTTAATTCAACCAATTTTATTTATTAGGGTAGCTTCGTATACGATTATAATTATAGAGGATATTAGTTTTCCTTAAGGTACTATAAAAATCAATTTTTATCAATTTAAGATTGATTAACTATTTTAAATCAGCCTTATCAAGGATTTACTTCTTTACCTTCTCCTTAATGTCATGCTAATTGTTCCAAATGCTTTTGAACTAATATAACTAATTGCTTATAATGCTACTAGAATTGAACATTTCAGAGTGACTAATGTGTGTGTGCATTAAAAGTTACTAAAGAAAAAATTTGCAGCTAAACTTGTCCTAGTACTTAACAAGATAGCAACAATGATAATTACTGTGACTTTTGTAATGTAACTTTAATTAACTGTGAAGAGTGTAATCAACTGGGAGATATCTGTACTAAATGCCCAAACTAATATTACCTTCTTAATAATAAGTGTATTTCTTGCTAAATATATGACTAGTATTGTGTAAGTTGTAACTCCTCTGTTTGTATTTCTTGTTTGAATGGTAAAAAACTTACAAATAAGAAATGTTTAGATTAATGCTAAAGTAATGAGTAAGACTTTGATAATGACGGAATATGTTAAGCCTGCTAAAAGTAGTGAAGTAACTGCTAGAATTGTAGTGATGTGAAGTGCTTAGAATGCGAGTAAGGATATTATCTGTAAAACTAATAATGTAAATAATGCTACACTTTAATATAAAACTGTTCAAAATGTTCTTAAAATGGAGCTATTTGCTATCAATGTTCAGATTAACTTTACTTATATAATAATTAATGCTTAGAAACTTGTCCTTCAAGTACTTATGAAGAATCAGATTTTACATGTTAGAGTTGCAATTTAAAAATTAAAAACTGCTATCTTTGTTCTAGCTCAGGTGATGTTTGTTATAAATGTTTGAATGGCTATTATTTATATAACAATTAATGCTTAGAAGCTTGTCCTTCAAGTACTTATGAAGAATCAGATTTTACATGCTAAAGTTGCAATCTAAAAATTAAAAACTGCTATAATTGTACTAGCTCAGGTGATGTTTGTTATAAATGTTTGAATGGCTATTATTTATATAACAATTAATGCTTAGAAACTTGTCCTTTATGAACTTACTAGGATACTAATTAAACTTGTTAAAGTTGTAATTAGAAAATTTAAAGCTGCTATAATTGTACTAGCTCAGGTGATGTTTGTTATAAATGTTTGAATGGCTATTATTTATATAACAATTAGTGTTTTTAAACTTGTCTTAAAGGAACTTACTAAGATACTAATTAAACTTGCTAAAGTTGTAACTCCTAAATTAAATATTGCAATTTTTGTTCTATATCAGGACAGATTTGTGAATAATGCTTAAAATCATTTTATCTATATAATAATTAATGTATTGAAAATTGCCCTTCTGGAACTTATAAAGATTAAGATTCAAATTGCTAAAATTGTAGCTCCTAAATTTAAAATTGCTTGATATGTTCGGACACAGGAAACATCTGTAATAAGTGTCAAGAAAGGTATTATTTATATAATAATAAATGCTTTCAAGACTGTCCCACTGAAACATACTAACAATCAGATTTTACTTGTTAAGAATGTAATTTGAAGATTAGTAATTGTAAAGTTTGTTCTAAGAAAGGAGATTTATGCTACAGATGTCAAGAATCATTTAATCTATATAGTAATTAATGTGTTGATTCATGTCCAATAGAAACCTATCAAAGTGATTTCACTTGCTTAAGATGTGATTCTAAAATTAAAAATTGTAAGTTATGCTCTTATGACGGTGAGAGTTGCTATGAATGCTAAGATACATTTAAGATTTTTAATAATACATGTGTTGATAGTTGTCCATAGGGTACTTTTTAAGATGACAGCATTTTTTGCAAAAGTTGTGATTCAAAAGTAAGAAATTGTGAGTAATGTTCATTTAACGGAGAGGTTTGCTTAAGATGCCAGTAGCCGTTTGTTCTATATAATAACTCTTGTATCGGAAGTTGTCCTAGTTGAACTTATTAAGATTCTAACTTTATTTGCTAAAACTGTAACTAAAAATTTAGAAATTGTTACTTATGCTCAGAAAATGGAGATAGCTGTCATTAGTGCTAAGAAACATGAGATTTATACCAAAATTAGTGTGCTAAAAACTGTTCAGCTGATTAGAATTTTGACTCTATTTGCTAAACCTGTCGCTAAAAAACTTAAGCTTGCTAGTTATGCTCTTAAGATGGAAAAACTTGCAATAAGTGTTAAGGATAATATCTACTTATAGATAATAAATGTGTTGAAAGTTGCCCTGATGAGTCTTTTTAAGGCTAAGATTAAACATGTAGAAGCTGTGACTATAAATTTAAAAACTGCTAATCATGTTCTAAGTATGGGGAATAATGCCTAACATGTAAAGCTAATTACCATATTAAGTAGTCAAACACTACAGTTAGCTGTGTTGAGGACTGCAAAGAAAATGAAATAGAAGTAAATGGAGTTTGTTGGACATGCGAATTACTAAGATTATGCTATAGTTACTTTATTAATGAAACTTCGGAAACAGAAGGTGTTTAATGTCCTCAAAGCGTTTAGTATTAATAGATACTTTAGTAATGTAACCAGTAGAATGAAGAAGCCTAAGAAAGTGAAGAAGATGAATAATAATAAAATTAAACAATTGATAGTGAAATAGCTTAATATAGTAGCTTAGAAGACTTCAATATTACAAATTAAGTAAAGAGTTTAATTGAATCTACTTATAACTTTTAAGAATATACATCTTATGGTACTTTAATAGGAAATGCTGTGGTTGTATCTACTTTTATGATAAACTCTTCGGTTTCTTTATCCGGTATGACCTTTCTTTTATAAGTTCTATTTATTACGTAGCTAATTCTATTAAATGCATTTATAAACGTAGAAAGAACAGAAAACTTGAAGGCTTATTTCTATATGAGCTTTAATAACAATAATCCAGTTTGTGGAGTTAACAACAATAACTTTCTGTCTTTAGATTTGGATTCTAGAAAGCTTCTAGTGGAAAAATAGATTTACGTGCTACTAAATTACACAAGCTACACTTTACTTTCGAATCTCAAAAGTGGCCTTTTTATACTAGTAATTCTTTTTGGACTTGATTTCTTGCTTAAAATACTAGGAAAGTATAAAGCTAAGATTGAAAAGTTAAGAACTAAACTGACCAATAGAAATTACATATCAGTAATTTATAACCTTAAGACACTACAAATAAATATAGCTGCTATGTTACAGCTCTAGCATTTTAACTTAAGCGATTGGTATGTTGCTCTTAACTCCTTTCTTGCTATCGCTGTTCTAGTAAGTTATTCATTTAGCTGATATAAATATCTTGTATTGCTCATAGTTTCTATGTAGTAAAGAAATACTTCGATTTAAAGTAAAAATATAGCGCAGACTAGAATGAATAGATAAAAGAAAAAATGGATCAAATAAAGGAGAAGTATATCATATATTTCGACAAGAAAGAGCAAAATAACTTAATCTAAGCTTCTTTCTAAGCTCTTTTCTCAATAAGAAGGCTTTTCTTTGCCTTTTCAATCATCATATTTTCTGAGATTTAGATCCTCTAAATATCCCTTTAAATTATCAACTGCTTAGTTTGACTTTTTTATGTAGTACTCTACAAACCTTTTTCAAGCTCTCTTTCTTTATTCTAAGAAATTTATGGAGAGTTAGTTCTAATCTTCGTCTTTTTCTTTAACTTCTACTTCTGAAACAACAGGGATGCTATATAATCAAGCGAACTAAACTAAGAGGCTGATGACTATGGAACAATAATCATATATTTGTGCTGCACATTTTCAGTTGGCTCATTGTGTGCATCAATAATTTTGATTTTTGTAGAACTTTATCAAGCATTAAAAAGCAAAAAATCAAATAAAATCTCTTAAAAAGAATAAGCCAAAGAAGCTAGTAAACTGGAAGCCATAAATGAAAAGAGTTAGTTTCAATAAGAATAAAATAGATAAAACTTTACTTGTACAAGGGATATTTTGCATTAAACTGAGTAAATCAAATAAGAAATCGTGTTGGGTGACTAAAGGGAAGAAGAGCTAAAAATATGTATTAAAGAGACTTAACAATCATATAAATTGTTTTATCAGATTTTTTCAACTAAACTATTATAAAAATTATCCTTATTTCAGCGATTCAAAAAGCTTTTGAATTTTTTAGTCAGGCAAACACAAAAATCTATATATTTAAAATTAGAAACCTTTAGAATAATTAAGGATATTTTATTCTATTTTTCCATATTTTTACATCGTTAATATACTCAATTATAAAACTTCCAACTTACCAATATTTCTTCATTAGCTTTTCGCAAATATTCTTATTTAACTTCTTTCTATCGAAGATAAATAAGCTTTTTTTAATTCTTCTCCTTCTTTCCACTTCCACACTAGAGCTTATACTTATAAGTCAAATTCCTTCACGAAATATAATTCCTTAAATTTATAAATTGAAGTTGATTATTTAAATTAGTAATTTTAATATAAGAAATAAATGTTAATTTCCCATAAAATTTAGAGTATCTTGATTAACTCCGCCTTTGTTCTTATCTATGTTAATTTTAACCTAAAATATTACTTTTAATATTCAACTTTTTCTAGTTTCACATTTTTATTTTTGTATATTCATATACCTGGAGTTTTTTAAGTTATCAACTAAGTCTTTATAATAAAGACTAAAGTAACCATCGCACTTACTCTAAATATTGCTAATTTAAAATTCTTCTATTATAATTAGTATTAAAAAAATTATAGGAAATCTTAATTCAATCTTTAAATCAACTGAAGTAACCATTCTTGTTTTATGTAAAAAGAAAAGTATACTTGGAGTTTAGATTTGTTAATGATTTCAATAGGAATTTATCATAATGGTTGATATATCATTTTGCTAACATATTTATTCTCATGTGATACCAACTAAAATAATAAAGCAAGACTAATTTATTATTGAAGTTAATGTTTACTCTTTTTTTTCTTTAGCTAATGTGCATACTGTATTTTATTTTTATACCATTTAAATAGTCATAGAAAAGTTTCTAATGTAATATCTGCTTTTGGTAGTAAAAAATATGAAAAATTGGCTTAAAAGTATAAAAAGGAAAAATTATATTTGAATAAAATAAAATTTATTATGTTTACAATATAATCTCAAGATTAATGTCAGAATAGCCTCCATAATTTAGAATCCTGGACTACTATGATATGTTTGCTTAGATTCTAGCAAAATTAAATAATAAATAAAAACAGCTTATTTATAGATCTATAATTTTATAATCCTAGATAGCTATTAATTTTAAATATTTCTTAGTTTTATATATCTATAATATTAAATTAAATGTTTAGCTTTTTTGAAGGTATTTCAATCTCTTTGCCGTGAATCTCTAGAATGCTCTAGAGATTAAATGTAAAAGTTTATATGTCTCTTTAACTCTACTCCTTGTTATTCATATTGCTCTTAAATTATTATTTCGCCTAGATAATGCTTGATATCTCTCCGATTTTGTTGCAAAATATTCTTTTTCTTTTTAGTTATATCTAATGTAATATCTTCCTTTTGTTCTCAAACTTCTTCTACATTTATCTAAATAACTTTCTCCATAAAATAGAAAAGATTCTTTTCACTAAAGATATTTTTCCCCATCTCAGTACATTGCTTGCGGTTTGATAACTTTTTGTTGTATTTGATGCAATTTAGATTATTTCATAATTTATTTAATCTGGACATTTTAAAATACATCTATTATCTAACAAAATAAACGTATCTATACACTCTTAAAAATTTATCCGTTTGCCTCATATTTTTTACAATTTAGTCTATTATAATCACAAGATATGCCTTCCATTCTTTTCTTACTAAAAGAAGAACTCTTCTTATATGCATTAAGTACAACTCCTTACATTTTAATCTCACTCTCTATAGTTCTTTATTTCTTCTCCACATGACTAGCAAATTCCATCTTATCAAAATCTTATTTATAAAACTCACATTAAAGTTAATAAAAGTTATTCGTTAATTTTAGGTCTTAAGTATCTTTACATTGATAGCAAATAATTCCATCTTAAGAACATCTTGAACAGTTTTAAATTAATGTGTAGCATGGTTTGCATATTACTGTGTAAGATAATATCTTTATTCACTTTCTAAGCACCTAATATCATACAGTTCTAGCAGTTACTTCATTATTACTTGTAGAGCTAGCATATTCCAACTTAAATTAACGTTTTATTAATTTTCTAGCATTAATCTTAACATTTATACTGCAAATATTTTACATCTAGCAAGCAGTGCTATTACATCTTATACAAAATTAGTTATTATCTAAGAAAGAAAAGCATTAATCATTGAGTATATAAAATAAAGTTTAGCATTTAGTACAATTATCTCCCTATTGATCACACTTTTCACAGTTAGTTATAATTGCATTAAAAAAGTCATAGTAATTATCATCTTACTGCCTTACTAAGATATTGAAAAAGTTTAGTTGCAACCATTATCTTTTGTAATTTTTAGAATGCATAGACAAGAGTCTTTAAAATTTTTTGTTTTGTTAGTAATGTAAGAACTAATTTGCATCAACTCCATTAACATTTATATCAATCAGTATTACATTCTGGAGAAGGTTCAGAAGCGAATCATTGATAAGGCTGATTTATAATATCTAGTAAATCTTGAGTAGGTAAAATAGATTCTTATAGTATGTAAAGAATAAATGTATCCTCTTAATTATATCCTGATACATTACTATCTTAAATTATGTTGAAGCTTTCCTAAAATGTGAAAAACTTGAAAAAAATCTATTCTTTAGTTTAAAACTTGCTTTCAAATCTTGAGTAAGTCAGTGAGTGACTAATTTGAACGTTTTGTTTTGCTGAAAATACTGCAAAGACTCAAACATCATAAACTAGACTAATGTTATTGACAAAAATTAGAGATTATGATAGAATAGCTAATTTATCTATTAAAATAGTCTTGTAATTTAAGATGTCTTACTTTACAACCATTTCAAAATTTTAAAATACTGTTTTTTAAAACTTTAGATAGATTCTATCTTAAAGCTTTAGAAAATTATCATACTAGTTATTAATAAAATATCCAAGTTATCAAGCAAGTATCAATCTAGCTAGCTTTAGATTATGAAGGTCTATTTACTATTTTTCTTATTTTTATTTTAAAATATAAGTTAATTTAACTAAGATGATAATAGCTTACTTCTTTGGTGATGAGTAAGAGAGATTATTTAGTAAGATATTTGAATATTTAGATCATAGTTATTGATTGTTCTAGATTAGATTTTGGTTAGAATGAAATTGCTAAGTTTTAGTTAAAATATAATGAGGAAATTAAAAAGAAGTAAAGAGCAATGTAATCTCTTAGCTTCTTCTAATATGCTATAAGTATAATAATTCCTATATATAGCATTACTAGTACTTTATGTGAAACTCTTATGTAAAGAACTAAAAAAAAGTATCTGATTAAGTGTAGTTAAATATCAAAAGTAATAAACCAACCCAGTTACTATAGAAAACAGAATAATTAATAAAGTCTAGTTAATTCAGCTAATATCTTATAAGTCTCTAAATAGCAAAGCCCTGCAATTATTTGACAAGTTGCTTCCTTCTTTGTAACTATATATTTACTAATTAAATACTAAAGAACTGAAGTTAGAAAGATGTTTAAATTAAGTATTGAAGAATAAGGACTTAATTAACAATCTAAATTTTATCTATGTCAGCAGAATTTCTCTTTTAATGAGTCTCAAAAAGAATTAGCATATTAACCTTATTTGCCATAAAGTGCGATGGCACTAGTGATTTGAAGGAAAATACCCTTAAGATTCTTATTTTTTTACTTAAGATATACAATCAAGAATTTCTATTTAGCCAGATATAAAAATATAATGTTATAAGCTTTAAGTTACCTTAATCAGATCATATGGATAGATGATACTACTATCTATTGCTAGTTTAATGCAGCTACTATAGTTTTTTTACTATCTAAGTAGAAGCAATCTTACTATCAAAATCATAGGAAAGCATTCTATAAAATCAAGTACTCGTTTCAGAAATAGAAGAGTAAAATTTTATGCATAAAATAGGTATTGAAAAGCCCCTTTATCACTCTAAGTTAATTCCTTTAGAAATGAAATAATTCTTATGATATTTATCCTAAAAAATAGTGAAACGTGAATAGATCACAATAGCAGTTACAAATTACTATGAAATAAGAATAACCGCAATGTATGAAATCTTTCAGAACTATATAGAAAGGAATTACTGACGTCTTAACTAGTAAATGAAGTGCCAGATAACTGTAGACTATATGTTATTGCTTATATAATCAATTAAATAATTCTATCTCCATACTATAAAACTAGAGCTATTAATTAGATATGCTTTTAAGGCCTAAATTATTCAAACTTTAAAGAACAAATAAAGATAATAATTGAATTTCCTTGACTAAACGCTTAGCTATTCTAAAGATATCTAAGGATACTTTACTGTAATCATTAATACTTGAAGAAGCAATTCATGAAAGATTTTAATTATATGAATTATTTAAGTCTTTAGATATACCAAATATTAAAAAAAACATAGAAAGGCATTCAATATCAAGAAGCATAGTCTGAAGAAAGTTTATATCTAATTAAATAACTTCTAACCTGTACTCACATTTAGAAACCTTTAAATATACTACGTCAAATATCAGATATGAAACTATTTAATTGATGTAATGGAACGCCATATCAATAGAAAAACCCAAAATACCTAATTATTACAGATGTAAATCAAATTAATCAGGATATATTAAGATCATTTCAATTGGACAGAAGGTTGAAGAATAAGAAAATGAGGAATATAATGAGAAAGAAAAATAAGTTAAGAAGATGAAGCAAAGAAATTCAGAATGAGGAAGAATCAAACTTAGAACTTTAATTATATGGAAAAAGGACAATGAAAATTAGTAAATTTTAAGCATCTCGTTCCTGTTCTCTCAATAGTAATCTTATTTTTTATATTTTTCAACTAAGAAACTCTTATCTCTGCTAACAGTGTCAAAAACATAGAAATTTTAGATAAAGGATAAGATTTTATTCCTTATAATTTACCAAATTTTGCCAAATATCAATTAATGTTTTCATAACAGGCTCTTAGGTTAAATTCAATCCAAATACTCAGAGAAACTTTACTATTACCTTCTAAAGCATAATGATAAACTTTAAAATTGTAAATAATAAACTTTTAAAAGCTAAATTTTATTAGATATTTAGAAGCTAAATCTATAAGCAAGCTTATTAATTTTATAAAAGCTAGCAAGTACAAAGAAAATGGTTACATTATAAAAGCCAGTTTTAATTTAGACTTAAGTTCTTAGGATTAGCTATTATAATTAAGTTATTGTATAATTAAACGAAATAAATCAAATTAGCTTATTCTTTATATTAATTTAGCTTTAATTAAATATCTTTATAAATGAATCATTTTCTCTTTAGCTAGAAAACTTCTTTTATTTAAGATTATTTTATTATTATTATGTTAATCCATAAAAGGCAAATTCATATTATAAGATATTTAAAATATAAGCTTTAGACTTAAAAGTTATATTCTTTAGTATTAATTATAATTAAAGACTGGATTGGTATCATTAATACTATAAGGCAGTAATGGATTACTAATGTTAAAGATATCTACTAGCTTAAGCTATTATAATAGTTAATACTCTAGTAGTAGATAATTATTTTATAGCACTATTCTAGCATTTTACTATGCAAATTCTATTGGCACAGGTTGTTTCCTTAGCTAAACAATTCCTAATTCTGTTCTTTATATCCAAACTTATCTTGTTTTATTGAATCTCTCTATCAACTTTCTAGTCTCTATTTGTCTTTTGCTAAATAATCTTCTATTTAGCCTAAAGTAAAGATAGTAGACTTTTTAGAAGTATCATATGTCTTAAATTATGAAGTAAAAGAGATTGCATTTATTGTGAAGAAGAGGATCTAAAGGAGCGGTAGTAATATGTAAATGGTTATAAGGTAAGAAAATGGATCTAAGGCAAATTAACTCTTAATATATAATCCCAAGCAATATCTCTATAGTTAGTAAAAATGGTTTTAAGTCTGATGAAGATAGAAGCAGTAAGTTAGGTAAATAAAGGTATAGAACTAAAGTTGTTTAGTAAAGGTATTAGTTAGGTTTGTAGAATCTATTGAAGTATAATAACTAAAGATACTAACTAGCTAATATATAACTATAATGGTACTATTTAATAACTAGTTACTTATATCCTTAATAATAGCTAAGCAATATAATAAAATACAGACAAACTAAGAAGGATATAATGGATATTTTAATTTAAATAGTGATTAATAATACTAAAGAGCTAAGAAATGTAAATAGCCAGGATAATAATTAGTTAAGCAGATAGTAAACTATTATAATGAAATAACTTTAATTTAATTCTAAGTATATTAACAAGCTTGTATAGCTTACTTTAATTAAAGCTATTAATACTATAATCTAATCAGCTTTAAGATATTTAAGATATAATATCAAATTAAATCTAATATTTAGTTATTATATAATACAGCTAAATTACTATGCTTCTAACAAATTACCAACAACCTTTTGTAAACAACTATACCTACAGATACTAATTATTTACTTCTCAGTACTTACTCACAGCCAACTTACTTCAAAAATCAAATACGGATCATAGATTTAATGCTCTTTCAATTTATTTTACCTATACCATACAAAGGAGAGCTATAGTAATCAAGGCTATTATCATTATTACTTTTCTACCTTATCTACTAAGCTTAATCCTTAGCTACATTCTATTCTAATAACCAATTACTTTACAACAAACAGTCAAGAAGAGATTCAAGGCTATAGTTAACCTATAAACCTCAATTCCTTTTGCTTCTGCTCAATAAATGTAGGATTTGCTTAATTAAAGATTAATAAACTTGAAGGAAAAATCAAGCACTTGAGCAATATTATAAGACTAGATCCTATGCTTGCTGGTTCTAAATGTAGTAAAGGCACTTTACTGAGAAGCTTAAATAAGAATGAAGATTCTACTGAGATTAATGTAGCTCTTTAGGTAAACTCTAATAATGCTATTGCCAATAGTTATAAAAGAACAACAGTAAGAAGACTAGGAAATATGATGAAGCTACAGAATGCTTAAACATATCTATTAAAGTAAATCCTGATCTGAATATTGCCTTTGCAATTAAAGAAGATTCTCTTAAGTTACTGGGTAAAGAAACAGAAGGAATTTAAGATTTGAATTGAACCATAAGTCTTTCAAATAATGAAGCCTTTAAAAGAAAAGAACTTGTTTTGAATAAAGCATATTCCAAGCAACTTTTCTTCTACTATAAGAAAGGAATTACTCTGAACTGATTAAGAAAATAATAGAATGCTAACGTATAGCTATTTAAATTAGACTCTAGCAATAAAAAACTTAACATAATAAAGGATAAGCTCATTAAGCTTAGATTAGAATATCAATCATAAGTATATTTTGATATTAGTATAAAATGAGAAGCGGATATTAACAAACTTAATATCTTAATATCTTATTATTTGCTAGACTTTAGTAAGTTTAATAATAATAAGATAAATCTATTATTAAAAGGGTAACTTATAAAGATATTAGTAATAGTCTATTAATAAATATTAAAATGTTATAAATGTCTATTTAGCTAAAATCTTTAAATTTAAAATTAAAATAACTTAGTAAAAGTATAAAGAAGTATTAGCATTGATACTTTATTAGACTTATAATAATTTAGAAGTTAAATAATCATTTTAATATGGTTTTTATATAATGAAGATGTGCTAATTTTAAATCAAGAATCTGTCTTTGTTATTAGGTAATTAATCAATAAAAAGATTAAGAATTAATATATTTAATTTTAAACTTAGTTAGCTATCTTCTTTGATATTAACCATCTTTTGGCTTTATTTTTATATTAGTGGGTGATTATATCCAAGCTCTAAATAAGCAATCAGTACTATACAATTAGGAAGGTCATATTGTTACTTTTAACATTATATAGATTCCTTGTGGATTAACGTTTAGTCCTTTCATTATATTTCATATAATCCTATATTTTTGAGTCAGGAGATTCTAAGTCTTTTTCTAATCTTAGCGTTTCTTACTTTCGTAAATAGTAAAAGTTTATGGATCACTTAATTAAATGTTAGATTGGTTGTAGTATTTTTCATTTCTTTAGCTTTTGAACTTATTTTGTTTAAGTCTTAATTAGTTTTTCTTCTTATTGAATCTTGATTTATTTATATATTTTTATTGTTTTACTTGATAGGTTCATTAAAGCTCAGTCTTTAATTAACCTCTGGATTGAAATTTAAATACGAAGCTAGATTAATTTTAAGCATAAGTCTGCTCTTCTAAAACAACTGTAAGATAGTGAAAGTTCTCTTAATAAATGATTTCAAAATAAGCAGTCTGGTTTCTTACCTGCTCTGACATAGTTATTACTCTTATTCTAAAATGTTCTATTAGATTCTATTTACTTATAATTAAGAGCCTTTAGTTACTTGCTAAACACTAGAATCAGATATCTCTTTCCAAAATTCTGCTTCTGTTTTACCCAAGTATGGTGAATCAGGAGGTGCCTGGTATTTTTAATCTGGTTTAGGTTACTTTTATAATATTTATAAAGTGATTGAAATAAATGAGGCATAGTAGTAATGAAATAAGAATGTTCTAATGAACTAGTAAGTATAAAAGCAGTTTAATTAAATAGAGGTAAACTAAAGAAGGCATAAGGACTAAGGTATGAATGCTGCAATAGTATAAGATACTATTACATTATAGATAGTTAAGCTATACTTACCATATACTCTACTACTATCTTTATTATCTTTGTATCTTTAGTATCTTTTACTATTCTATAAGATAACTAGATTAACCTATTTAGAATATATTAGATACCTCTTAGGTATATTAAGCATCAAATAAAGCTTATCTTTAATTAATGGAACTAGTTAATTTATACCTATTAATGATATTTAGAAGGATTATTATAATTTATAATCAAAGGATTTAATCATAAGTACTTAAGAGATTTTCTAGCTTTAAATTTATTTTTATAAGGTAAGCTAATCATTGTAAGTCTAGACTGCTTAATTAAAAAGATAGACTCTTATATATAAACTAAGCTTATTAATGCTTAATTTACCTATTTTACTATCTCTATGCTTCTAATAAACCTATTATTTATCTTTACTATAATAGCCACTACTTTTATAAAGACTACTTCATTTAAAAGTTTAAGCTAATAAAGTATTTTAGGATCTAAGAAACTTAGTTTTTCTAGCTTCTAAATAAAAATTACTTAGTATTAGAATCTAAAATCCTTAAAGCAGAATTAGTTAGTTTAGTTTGAAGTTAATTTAAAGAAAACAGAATCGAAAACTTGTTGACAGAAGCAAGATCCAACAGTGAGAATCTACTGATAGTATTTTCAGCAGGCTAAGCTTTAATAAAGACTAATTTTCTAGTGTTAAGTTGCCTGTCATTTGTGTAGGAGCTATCAGAATCACTCTACTAAGGTTATTTATCTCGTTTCTTAGTGTGCTATATGAAACATTTATTGCATAAGTAAATGTAGGAAGTAACGTGATAAAGCTAGATAAGCTTTTTCAATTCAACGAGAAGAACATCAAGGATTTCTAATATTTGGCCCTATTCTTTTTGATATAATTCTAATATCTTTCATTCCTTTCATAATGATGAAGCATTTATCTAGAATTAAGAAAATAGCTCAATATCTACTTCATAGATACTATTCATCTAACTAACATAAAATCTTCCTCAATTTAGTGCTGAAAGAATTATTTCTTGGTATTTTTGTATTTTATACTTATCTATATTGCTCATAAAAGGAAATTCAGTCAGTTTTTCTTATTTACTTCATAGATTATAAGGAATCTTCTCAGATCTATTTATTCTTCCCTATTACATGTCTTAAGTTTTCTGCTTCAAGTCGAAGTTTCTCTTTATATTCCTAAGATTACTAAGCTAAAGAGGAAAGCCAGCTTATTAAGACCTACGAGATAATAGAGAGAGATATTTAGGAAGTAGTAATAGGAGGCAATAAGGATTGATAATCTACATCAAATAAATAGAACTAAATAAAAACTCAAGGAACCAACTGATTGGCTGTAGTATAGGTACCGAATTGGCTAACTTCTTTAAGACCTGAAAATAATTTATAGTTTCTTTTTGACTTCTTCCAGCGATTTTTAAAATTAACTAGGAAATTAAAATTCTTCCATTCTATTACCTTGATAGTTAAATAAAAGCTTAAAAGATGCTAAGTTTAGAAGTAATTAAAGAAAGATCTTTCTTTTTCTAAATTAGTAATTAAAGATAGCTAAGGATAGAAGAAATTCTAACTAAAGTAATTGAATTTTATCTCGAGATCTTATAGAAAAATCTTATTTAGAAGATAAGAAGAAATATTATAGAACCTTAATTCCTACATTCAAAGCTTATTTGTCTCAAATTCAAAAAATATTAAGATAACAACTTATTTCTAATAAAGTAGTTAAAAAGTTGATAAAAGGAGATTCAAATTAATCAAATGGGAAGAATCATTAAATGAGCACTCATAAGAAGAGGAAGAACAGAAAAGAACAAATCAAGAAGAAAGAAGATAACAAATTTTATCTAAAAGGAAGAAAACATAGAAAAGGTGTACCTTTAGATTGAAATTAAAATCCTTTTTATTTCCTTATTTAACATAAAAAGATTAAGTAATATATTTAAAGTCTAAACTAAGATACTTTAAAATAGGTGTATTAATTAATAAAACTTATTAAAGGATTATCTTTAAATCTAGCATTATTAATAGAAATAATACTACTTAATAAGCTAAATTACAAACTAAATTTGCTAATTATTTTCCTTATTAATTAAAGCTTCCTTGTATGATAATTTTATTCTTAGTTATAACTATTTGATTAAGCAATAGTTAGTATAGATAATAAAATATGAAATAGGATAAACTGAATCATATTATTAGAGGTAAATAAAGATTTTTTTAAGCTTTTGAATATAGATAATCTTAGTTAAAGGTATAAGAGTCTATAAGTTACTTCAATATCTGTAGCTTTAAATAAATGTTTTCTTTTATATTATCAATAATATATTTCCTTTACCTTCACTTTTTCATTTTTAAGAAAATGTCACCTCATTGAGAATCAAATTCTATTGCTGGACTTAAAGTCTAAAGTGTTACATTTACACCGCAAAGCATTTTTGATGAATTGAGTACTTAGAAGATGGAAAGGATTTTAGGAGTGTAGTGAATAATTAAGCAGAATGATATAGAATATGAAGAATACTTAGGTCTAAATATATAATCTATGATATAATTGGTTAGCATTATGAATTGATTATAGATTCTTAGAACTAATAAATGACATTTGGTAATACTCCTATAGAAAAAAGAATAAGTTTCCCGCCTTGCTACCGGCATAGATTTAAAAAATATCTATAAAAGATATGTATGATTAAGATATAGAATCCTCTAAAGAGCTAGAAATATTAGAAGATATTAAGATAACTTAAGATATAACTTAAGATATTATTTCAAATAATTAACAGAATTAAGCATAAAATACCATTAAATAACCATAATTAAATACTTTAAACAATATTGAAGTTTAACTTATAAACAGTTCTGATTAAAAAGTAGATAGTGAAATCTAATTAAAAAAGGCAATTACTAGAGAACAAATACAACAATAACTTATCTAATTCTTGACTATCTAATATCAGGATTTATTTAATAGTTTTCTATAAATAAGCTAAGAAAATGATAAGAAAAGTAAACAGAACTCTGATTAAAGTCTATGAATATAATTATAATTATAATACAAATAATTAGTTATTTAGAGTTTGCTAGAATAGAATTAATAAAATTGTTTATTGTATTTATACAACAATTAAGAACAATATGTTGCACTTTAACCTATTTTTTAAGAATAAAATCAAGCAAAAGGATTAAGTCTAGATAAGCAAATTTAAACCTAAATAATATAGTGTGAAGACAATACAACAAATACAACTAACACTATACAAAATTAATAATTTGATAAGTTTTGTTAAGTCAACTCCTAAGATTAAAATTTTTAGGATCTGATGTAATATTATTAATAATTAAATCTTAATTACATTAGTAGCAGTTAAAAATAAGAAGAAAAAGAAAAACAATTATTGAGGACTAATAGAGAATTAAGGGAGAAATTATTCCAAATAGAAACTAAGCCTTGGTCCAAAATTTAATAGAATCAAACTAATATGACTCAAGTTCAAGATAGTATTATTAATATTAATTTTATATTTTACAAAGAATTTAACTATTTAAAAAGAAAATGCCAATCAAACTGGAATACATTTCCTTCAAAAAAACGTAAAATTATACACAAAAATGAAAAATAGAATGAAAGTTCAATAGGTTTCGATAAGAACAGAAAGTTTTAGTATGAAATTTAAAGTTTAACTAAACTAGATTGAAATAATTAAGATTAATCTTGTGATTATTAATTTAAAGAGAACATTTGTAATCAAAATTAAGATTAATCAGAAGTAGAAATGATTAAACTCCATTCCTAATCTGTTGTTAATGAAGCTTTTAACTAGTTAATTTAAACTGAAACATGTTGTTATAAGAATGATCGCGGAACTATAACGGAAATTATTAACTAATAACTTGATCTTTCCTTTTAAGAGTTATAAAATCTTAAATAAAATGAATTTAAAATGTAAGAAGTTTATAA
This sequence comes from Loxodes magnus, assembly GCA_946699065.1. Taxonomy (NCBI): domain Eukaryota; phylum Ciliophora; class Karyorelictea; order Loxodida; family Loxodidae; genus Loxodes; species Loxodes magnus. The sequence goes on from CAMPDV010001523.1 coordinate 64,117, forward strand.
TAATCTGAATATTAGATATTCTTAATTGACGCAAGATTATGAAAGTGAAATTGAACGTAAAATTGATGCATATGCAAGAATATCAGAACTTTAAAAACAAAAGAAAGTAGATATGTCTCAATAAATGCTAAAATACTAAAAACAAAATTAAGCTAGTTAGACTATTTAATTAAGTGATTTATATTATGCATAATCAAATTAAAATAGAGATACATCAGATTTTATAATCAAGAATGACTAAGTTCAACCTCTTTTTACTAATTAGATTTCGATAGCATAAAATGGCAAGAGAAACTGAAAAGAAGCATAACTTAATTAAGCATTTTTAAGTCCAACATAACATAATTTCTATATGTAAAATATTGATATTGAAGAGTTATTAAAGAAGTATAATTTTAAAAGCGATTAATTTATACAATACTTACGATCAAAATAATGATAAAAGCAGAATCACTTAACAACTATAGAAAATAGATTCATTACTTTATCTTCTAGATTAAATCGTGCGACATGTGATGGAAACTCAGTACCAATTAAAATAGATAAATAGTTATTATAAGAATATGATTCATCGACTTTATTTATTATAATAGGCTATAGAAATACAATACGATAAGCTCCTAATTTACTTCATATTTAAACTTAAAATGGTCAAAAAGTCCTCTGCGTTTATGACCCAGGACTTAAAGGAGGATCAAATAGAGAGATTTTAAGCTTGGTTCACTGCAATATGAATTAAATAGCTACTAAATAATATAGTATTTAACAGTTTACTTTATAACATTAAATTGATATATTTTCCATTAATGAAACATGATAACATTCAGACTTTATTCCAATATAGATTCGCGGATATAGAACCTATTATAAATATTGTAATTAAAGTACAAAAGCTGGTGGAGTATGTCTTCTTGTTAAAGATGATCTGGAATCAGGCTAATTTGAAATTGATTTTGGAGGACAAGATGATAGATTTCTTGTAATTAAAGCTAATAACATATATTTTGCGACATGCTATATGCCAACAAATGAAAAGCCAATATCTTTTAAAGATTAATCATATTAACATTTAGAAAATATCCTTAGAGTAATAGAAAATAAAGGAATAATACTAATGGGAGACTTTAACGCTCTGCTACATGGTTATGGTAGCAATGATGTACAGAATTAATAAGATAACGGTTTAAGATTACAAAATTTTATTGAAGAATAAGATTTATAGATAATTAACAATCCTATTTTCGATACTTTTAGAAGTAGGGCTAATTATAGAACTTATTGCAATGATTATGTTATATCTAATTATCATATTAACATCAATCAATTCTCTAACTTTATAACTTTACCTAGTAGTGGGCTTGACACAGATCACTTTCCAATTTTACTATAGTTACATACTTAAAGCATTAATAGAGACCCACCGATACTTGCTCCTAGAGTTAAGTTTAAGATATAGAAACTATAAAATATGATAATAAGAGAAGAATATTAGGATAAATTTAACGGATGTTTAGTTGGCTTTGAAGCAATTGAAGAAAATAACTTAGAAGATTAATACAATTATATTCTGCAAATTCTCTATAATAATGCTAATCTGGTACTTGGATAAGTTCTTTAAAATACTAATTATAATAAACTTCCTTGAAGGATAATCAATAGTTTTAATGCTGCTAAGCATAAATAGCTTATTAAAATGCGTTAATATAGCAGGGAAGAGCAAATCAAGAAGTAATATAGCTAGCATAAGCAAAAACAAACAAATTTAATAGATATAAACGTAATTACTGATAATATAAGTAAAAATAGGCTAAGAAAAACAGAGAATTAATGAATTAGTCTCCTTAAAATTGTTTAAATAAGCAAGGAAACTTTTAAACCAGAGGAAAAGAAACTATATGCATATGGATCAAGAAGGATTTGCTTAATTTATTAATAATTGGGAAAGTAATGTTTTTGACAAGCATAAGATTTTTGATGAAGAAGAACTAAAAAGCAGCAATTAAAGGATTGATAATATTTTCAAAAATTGTACCTTTGTAAAAGAATAATAGGCTTCTTATTTGTAAGGATTAGATCTTATTAGTTTTAAAGAAATTCAGGAAACCATAAAAGGACTAGCGAATAATAAATAATCAGGATCAGATGGCATAAAAGCAGAACTTATTAAATACGCTAATAAGGAATTTCATTTTGTATTGTTAAAGTTCATTAATAATATGTTGAGAAAGTAAAAAATTCCTGATTAACTTAAATAAGTAAGAATTCTTCCAATTTACAAGAAAGGATCAAAGAACGATTGAAAACATTGAAGACCAATTGCACTCATAAATGTAATTTTAAAAATATATGATAAATTACTAACTTAAAGACTCTATGGGTATATTTATTAGCGTAAAATTATACACCCCTCTTAATAAGGATTTCTAAAGAGTAGACAAACAATGCATCATGTCTGAACTTTATAATCAATTATTGATTTACACAAAAGATGGGGGAAATAAAAGAACTTACTTACAACTCTTATAGATGTAGAAAAGATGTTTAACACTATTAACAAAAGACTATTGCTTCATCATTTACGCAGAATAAAACTACCTCTTGCCCTAATAAACTGCTTCGAATCATTTTATCTTAATCTAGATATTAGATTCATTTTAGATGGCACTCTTTCAAGAAATTTATAATATAGTAATGGAGTATTGTAAGGAAGTTCCCATGGTCCAGTTCTAGCTATTATATTCTACGATATTGTTATCAGGTACTTAGAAACTTATTAAAAACGATTTGGCTTTAAAATCTGTGGACGCGTATTTGTTACTAAAGCTTTGGCAGATGATTTATTATTGATTTCTAATGAAGATAATATGAATCTATTGATTAAAGCAACGTGTAAAGTATTTGGATGAGTAACACTGAGCATAAATGTTAGTAAGTGTGAGTTTATATGCTTTAAAACTAAGAACTAAAAACAAGAAGACATTAATGTTAACATAAGTTTGAATAATTAAGAAATTAAAAGATCTAAGAGGATAACTTATTTAGGATATACTTTCCATGAAAACTAATATTATAAAATCCATTGCAAAGAAATAGTGTAAAAATATAAGAAATATGTTAATGGATCCTTGATATAATTGTCCAAATATTAGAATATCACTCCTTACAACTTTAAGTAGATTTTTCAAGTCTTTTTACTCCCTAAAACAGAATATGGCTCAGAAGTTATTCCATGGACGATTTTAAGGGGCATTGGAAAAATAAAGAAAGACATACATATTAGTTAAAGAAAAGTAGCAAGATTTGCATTCTAAAGTCCAAATTCAACGTTTAATGAATCATGCTTTATTGATTTGAACTGACTACCTTTTGAGTACTACATAGCAATGAGATATTTAAAGTTTTACGTAAAATTATGATAAGAAACATAAACGAATCCTGACTCTGATATTACCTTTTTATTTAACAAAACAAAAATAGTTAATCTGAAATATTTTAAAAACTTGGAGAAATTAACTTAACTTTTTGAAATAAATGTATAGAATATTGAAGACAGCAAATTATTTTTGAGTAAAGCTTATAACAAAATCTAAGAGAAGTTCTTTTAAGATGCTACAGAAAAGATGAGATCAATGTAAACTGCACACTTTTACTTTGAAGATATTAATAAAGAAACAAGATAGTTTCCATTTTATACATATACGAAACTAAATAAATTTATGATTAGAGAAATAATTTCTATTTATAAATTTAGAACCTTTTGCTATAATTTATAATACGACTTATAACAAAGACACTTCAAAATCAAATACTCTGAGATTTGCATATGTGGAGAATTAGATAGCTTTGTTCATATTGAATTATGTGAAGCTCTGCAAGATCTAATTTAGGAATTTAAAGACTTTAAAAATTATGACCTAATAAAAATGTTAACATATAATTAAAGTTATCTTACTCTTAATTTCCCTACTTAAAAACAGCTAAGAGAAATAGATTTTAGAATTAAAAGCTTCCATTAACAATTATTGAAGAGAATAATTGAAATCCTATAGTGGAATGAAAAGAATAATAAGAAAATAAAGCAAAACACTGATGAAAAAATTATGCAAGTATCTCTTATATTTGATGAGATTCAAAGAGCTCTATTTGATAACATAATATCACTGTTTTAGATACTTGATCTAATACTTTTTATCAGAAGAAAGCAACATTTTAATTTCAACAAATGTAACTGATTAGGACAACTCGACAATGGCATTAAGAGCCTATTTCTTAATATCTTTTGATACCTTAAAAAGCTCAAAATAATAGGTTCCAACTTTTCCTACCATGCAACCTAAATTCGAAAATAATAATTCGAATGAAATAGCAAAGATATGGAGGGACGAATACTCAAATTTCACTAAACAGCAAAAGAACAAGTTAATTATCATTAAAAGAACTCAGTTCAAATTATTGGAGAGAACGAAAATTAACTACCAATACAGTTAAATCCTGGAAATTACGCAAATCGATTAACTAGAAAGAATGAAAACAAAACGAAGATATCAGTAACTGAGAAATGGTGAAGCTTACTTCAGTTTCTATATACAAAAGCAATTCAGACACTAAAATCCTAATACTAATGATATTATAAAGGAGATTAAAGTAAAATAGTTTCTTAGACAAGTTAGTGAATAATATGAATAAGCTATATCTAATTTTAAAATACTTCTAACTGGTATAATATTAATAGATTTTTTAAAGCATCAAGATCTCTAGTTACTTATAAAGAAAGTTAGTTTGATACTTAGAGCTTTTCTTCTACAGCTTTTTTAATAAAAATAGTATTTTAGATAGCCTAAGAGCTATTTGATGGTATCTAGAGTAATTTTATTTTAATATATATTTCTAGGTTTATTAAATCTTTTTAATAGTGAAGATGATTAGGTAAAATAAGAGAAATTAAAGAATAAATATTTATCTGAGTAGTAAATTTATTAAAAATGCTTTGCGGTTTAACAGTAACACTTTGGACTTTAAGTCAGGCAATAAAATTTTATTCTCAATGAGGTGACATTTTCTTAAAAATGAAAAAGTGAAGATAAAGGAAATATATTATTGATAATATAAAAGAAAACATTTATTTTAAAGCTACAGATATTGAAGTAAAAATAGACTCTTATACCTTTAACTAAGATTATCTATATTCAAAAGCTTAAAAAAATCTTTATTTACCTCTAATAATATGATTCAGTTTATCCTATTTCATATTTTATTATCTATACTAACTATTGCTTAATCAAATAGTTATAACTAAGAATAAAATTATCATACAAGGAAGTTTTAAATTAATACTTTGATAAATTATCTTGCTTTATGATATATAAATTAATAAGGAAAATAACTAGCAAATTTAGTTTGTAATTTAGCTTATTAAGTAGTATTATTTCTATTTATAATGCTAGATTTAAAGATAATATACTTTAATAAGTTTTATTAATTAATATATCTATTTTAAAGTATCTTAGTTTAGACTTTAAATATATTACTTAATCTTTTTATTTTAAATAAGGAAATAAAAAGGATTTTAATTTCAATCTAAAGGTACACCTTTTCTATGTTTTCTTCCTTTTAGATAAAATTTGTTGGCTTCTTTCTTCTTAATTTACTCTCTTCTTCCTCTTCTTATGAGTGTTCATTTAATGATTCTTCCCGTTTGATTCATTTGAATCTCCTTTTATCAACTTTTTAACTACTTGATCAGAAATAAATAGATATCTTAATAATTTTTGAATTTGAGACAAATAAGCTTTTGAATGTAGGAATTGAGGTTCTATAATGTTTCTTCTTATCTTCTAAATAAGATTTTTTTATAAGATCTCAAGATAAAATTCAATTACTTTACTAAGAATTTCTTTTATCTTTAGCTATCTTTAATTACTAATTTAGAAAAAGAAAGATCTTTCTTTAATTACTTCTAAACTTAGCATCTTTTAAGCTTTTATTTAACTATCAAGGTAATAGAATGGAAGAATTTTAATTTCCTAGTTAATTGTAAAAACCACTGGAAGAAGTCAAAAAGAGACTACAAATTATTTTCAGGTCTTAAAGAAGTTAGCCAATTCGGTACCTATACTACAGCCAATCAGTTGGCTCCTTGAGTTTTTATTTAGTTCTATTTATTTGATGCAGCTTATCGATCCTTATTGGCTCCAATTACTACTTCCTAAATATCTCTCTCTATTATCTCATAGGTCTTAATAAGCTGGCTTTCCTCTTTAGCTTAGTAATCTTAGGACTATAAAGAGAAACTTCGACTTGAAGCAGAAAACTCAAGACGTGTAGTAGGGAAGAATAAATAGATCTGAGAAGATTCCTTATAATCTATGAAATAAATAAATAAAACCGACTGAATTTCCTTTTTATAAGCAACAAAGATAAGTATAAAATACAAAAATATCAAGAAAATAATTCTTTCAGCACTAAGTTTAGGAAGATTATATGCTAGTTAGATGAATAGTATATATGAAGTAGATATTGAGCTATTTTCTTTAATTCTAGATAAATGCTTCATCATTATGAAAGGAATAAAAGATACTATAATTATATCAAAAAGAATAGGGCCAAATATTAGAAATCCTTGATGTTCTTCTCGTTAAATTATGAAAAGCTTATCTAGCTTTATCACGATACTTCCTACATTTACTTATGCAACAAATGTTTCATATAGCACACTAAGAAGCGAGATAAGTAACCTTAGTAGAGTGATTCTGATAGCTCCTACACAAATGACAGGCAACTTAACACTAAAAATTAGTCTTTATTAAAGCTTAGCCTGCTGAAAATACTATCAGCAGATTCTCACTGTTGAATCTTGCTTCTGTCAACAAGTTTTCGATTCTGTTTTCTTTAAATTAACTTCCAACTAAACTAACTAATTCTGCTTTAAGGATTATAGATTCTAATACTAAGTAATTTTTATTTAGAAGCTAGAAAAACTAAGTTTCTTAGATCCTAAAATACTTTATTAGCTTAAACTTTTAAATGAAGTAGTCTTTATAAAAGTAGTGGCTATTATAGTAAAGATAAATAATAGGTTTATTAGAAGCATAGAGATAGTAAAATAGGTAAATTAAGCATTAATAAGCTTAGTTTATATATAAGAGTCTATCTTTTTAATTAAGCAGTCTAGACTTACAATGATTAGCTTACCTTATAAAAATAAATTTAAAGCTAGAAAATCTCTTAAGTACTTATGATTAAATCCTTTGATTATAAATTATAATAATCCTTCTAAATATCATTAATAGGTATAAATTAACTAGTTCCATTAATTAAAGATAAGCTTTATTTGATGCTTAATATACCTAAGAGGTATCTAATATATTCTAAATAGGTTAATCTAGTTATCTTATAGAATAGTAAAAGATACTAAAGATACAAAGATAATAAAGATAGTAGTAGAGTATATGGTAAGTATAGCTTAACTATCTATAATGTAATAGTATCTTATACTATTGCAGCATTCATACCTTAGTCCTTATGCCTTCTTTAGTTTACCTCTATTTAATTAAACTGCTTTTATACTTACTAGTTCATTAGAACATTCTTATTTCATTACTACTATGCCTCATTTATTTCAATCACTTTATAAATATTATAAAAGTAACCTAAACCAGATTAAAAATACCAGGCACCTCCTGATTCACCATACTTGGGTAAAACAGAAGCAGAATTTTGGAAAGAGATATCTGATTCTAGTGTTTAGCAAGTAACTAAAGGCTCTTAATTATAAGTAAATAGAATCTAATAGAACATTTTAGAATAAGAGTAATAACTATGTCAGAGCAGGTAAGAAACCAGACTGCTTATTTTGAAATCATTTATTAAGAGAACTTTCACTATCTTACAGTTGTTTTAGAAGAGCAGACTTATGCTTAAAATTAATCTAGCTTCGTATTTAAATTTCAATCCAGTGGTTAATTAAAGACTGAGCTTTAATGAACCTATCAAGTAAAACAATAAAAATATATAAATAAATCAAGATTCAATAAGAAGAAAAACTAATTAAGACTTAAACAAAATAAGTTCAAAAGCTAAAGAAATGAAAAATACTACAACCAATCTAACATTTAATAATAATCCAAAAACTTTGACTATTTACGAAAGAAGAAAACACTAAGATTAGAAAAAGATTTAGAATCTCCTGACTCAAAAGAATAGGATTATATGAAATATAATGAAAGGACTAAACGTTAATCCACAAGGAATCTATATAATGTTAAAAGTAACAATATGACCTTCCTAGTTGTATAGTGCTGATTGTTTAATTAGAGCTTGGATATAATCATCCACTAATATAAAAATAAAGCTAAAAGATGGTTAATATCAAAGAAGATAGCTAACTAAGTTTAAAATTAAATATATTAATTCTTAATCTTTTTATTGATTAATTTCCTAATAACAATGACAGATCCTTGATTTAAAATTAGCACATCTTCATTATATAAAAACCATATTAAAATGATTTTTTAACTTCTAAATTATTATAAGTCTAATAAAGTATCAATGCTAATACTTCTTTATACTTTTACTAAGTTATTTTAATTTTAAATTTAAAGATTTTAGCTAAATAGACATTTATAGCATTTTAATATTTATTAATAGACTATTACTAATATCTTTATAAGTTACCCTTTTAATAATAGATTTATCTTATTATTATTAAACTTACTAAAGTCTAGCAAATAATAAGATATTAAGATATTAAGTTTGCTAATATCCGCTTCTCATTTTATACTAATATCAAAATATACTTATGATTGATATTCTAATCTAAGCTTTATCAGTTTATCCTTTATTATGTTAAGTTTTTTATTGCTAGGTCTAATTTAAATAGCTATACGTTAGCATTCTATTATTTTCTTAATCAGTTCAGAGTAATTCCTTTCTTATTGTAGAAAGAAAAGTTGCTTGGAATATGCTTTATTTAAAGCAAGTTCTTTTCTTTTAAAGGCTTCATTATTTGAAAGATTAACTTATGGCTTAGTTCAAATCTTAAATTTCTTCTTTTCTCTACCCAGTAACTTAAGAGAATCTTCTTTAATTGCAAAGGCAATATTCAGATCAGGATTTACTTTGATAAATATGTTTAAACATTCTGTAGCTTCATCATATTTCCTAGTCTTCTTACTGTTGCTCTTTTATAACTACAGGCAATAGCATTATTAGGATTTACCTAAAGAGCTACATTAATCTCAGTAGCTTCTTCATTCTTATTTAAGCTTCTCAGTACTATGCCTTTACTACATTTAGAACCAACAAGCATAGGATCTAGTCTTATAATATTGCTCAAGTGCTTGATTTCTCCTTCAAGTTTATTAATCTTTAATTAAGCAAATCCTACATTATATTGAGCAGAAGCAAAAGGAATTGAGGTTTATAGGTTAACTATAGCCTTGAATCTCTTCTTGACTGTTTGTTGTAAAGTAATTGGTTATTAGAATAGAATGTAGCTAAGGATTAAGCTTAGTAGATAAGGTAGAAAAGTAATAATGATAATAGCCTTGATTACTATAGCTCTCCTTTGTATGGTATAGGTAAAATAAATTGAAAGAGCATTAAATCTATGATCCGTATTTGATTTTTGAAGTAAGTTGGCTGTGAGTAAGTACTGAGAAGTAAATAATTAGTATCTGTAGGTATAGTTGTTTACAAAAGGTTGTTGGTAATTTGTTAGAAGCATAGTAATTTAGCTGTATTATATAATAACTAAATATTAGATTTAATTTGATATTATATCTTAAATATCTTAAAGCTGATTAGATTATAGTATTAATAGCTTTAATTAAAGTAAGCTATACAAGCTTGTTAATATACTTAGAATTAAATTAAAGTTATTTCATTATAATAGTTTACTATCTGCTTAACTAATTATTATCCTGGCTATTTACATTTCTTAGCTCTTTAGTATTATTAATCACTATTTAAATTAAAATATCCATTATATCCTTCTTAGTTTGTCTGTATTTTATTATATTGCTTAGCTATTATTAAGGATATAAGTAACTAGTTATTAAATAGTACCATTATAGTTATATATTAGCTAGTTAGTATCTTTAGTTATTATACTTCAATAGATTCTACAAACCTAACTAATACCTTTACTAAACAACTTTAGTTCTATACCTTTATTTACCTAACTTACTGCTTCTATCTTCATCAGACTTAAAACCATTTTTACTAACTATAGAGATATTGCTTGGGATTATATATTAAGAGTTAATTTGCCTTAGATCCATTTTCTTACCTTATAACCATTTACATATTACTACCGCTCCTTTAGATCCTCTTCTTCACAATAAATGCAATCTCTTTTACTTCATAATTTAAGACATATGATACTTCTAAAAAGTCTACTATCTTTACTTTAGGCTAAATAGAAGATTATTTAGCAAAAGACAAATAGAGACTAGAAAGTTGATAGAGAGATTCAATAAAACAAGATAAGTTTGGATATAAAGAACAGAATTAGGAATTGTTTAGCTAAGGAAACAACCTGCGCCAATAGAATTTTTGCATAGTAAAATGTTAGCTTAATGCTATAAAATAATTATCTACTACTAGAGTATTAACTATTATAATAGCTTAAGCTAGTAGATATCTTTAACATTAGTAATCCTTTGCTGCCATATAATATTAATGATACCAATACAGTCTTTAATTATAATTAATACTAAAGAATATAACTTTTAAGTCTAAAGCTTATATTTTTAAATATCTTATAATATGAGTTTGCTTATTATGGACTAACATAATAATAATAAAATAATCTTAAATAAATAAGTTTTCTAGCTAAAGAGAAAATGATTCATTTATAAAGATATTTAATTAAAGCTAAATTTATATAAAGAATAAGCTAATTTGTTTAATTTCGTTTAATTATACAATAACTTAATTATAATAGCTAATCCTAAGAACTTAAGTCTAAATTAAAACTGGATTTAATGTTTATATATGTATCTTCTGACTTTAACCAGAAGAGATAGAATAGGCTTAATTTTATAAAATCTCAAATATGCTTAATCAGCAAAAATTTAACTTAATTAAGTTAATATAAAATTTTTTTAGTTATAGACTCTAAGGAAAACATGCAAGATGATAAAAAATAAAGAGCTGAATGTTAGAACTTACACCTTTGTTATCTACAACCTTAAGAATTATATTAGTTATTACTCAAATTGTCTTACTTTTAAAGGTTTATAACTAATATAAGGTTAGAGAATTAAATTGAATTTGGCGATTGAAATAAAGTTTTTTAGATCAAAACTTTTTCTAAATTAAGGGTCTTTCTTATTTGATATCTTCAAAAACGATTAAAGTTTCTACTAATATTATAAAATCAAATTTTAAAAGTTGGTAGCAATATAAAAAGATTGATCTAGCAAAGAAAATATAAAGAACAGATAATTGTTTTACTAAGATACTTTAAGAGGTAACTTTTTAATTACTAGATTGATACTTATAGCTTTAAAAAATTATTATATGATGTAGTAGAAGATTAAATAATATATTGCTCTTATGAACTTAAGATTGCACTTTAAATCTTAACTTCTACTATGATATAAATTCATCTTCTTGGGGTAACTAACTTTATTGTTGTCTCTTTTATTTTTGGCTGAGTCCTTTTATCGATTTACCATGCCACAGAATTAATTTTTATCATCAATTTTTATGGAAATCTTTAGCTTCGAGTCCAGAAACCCAGTTTTCTATTCGATTTTCTTAAAAAAGGTTCAAAAATAGGTAGTAGTGAGTGACTAAATTTAAGTTTCAGTAATATTATGGTTCTCTAATATTAAAAGCCATTCCTTCCTGCATTTAATGTTTATGCCTTTCTATACCTGTTGTTTAAAATACCTTCCAAGTATTAATCTTCATAACTTATTTTAAATGACTGGCTAAGTTAATTTAGAGTTACCATGCTTCAAAAAATATTGAATATCCAACATAATGAGTTAGCTACCTATAAATCTCAATTATAAATAGCTGCATTTATTTTTTTACCTTAGTAAAGTTGTACAAGGGTCTTATGTTTATTTTACTTAGTGTTCCATATGGTGTATAAATGTAATTGTCACCTTATTTCTTTCATTAGTACATTTATCTGATTCATATAAAAAGATATGAGACAGAAAAATAGTAAGCATTATATATAAAAGAACAGCTTATTTTAGGCATATTGCTGCTAGATCTAATGGTAAAAAGTCTTAAAAATTCTAGTATACTGATGTATTACAATTACCTTTATTTAATTTATATCTAAATTAAAGCAAATTTAGTTATAGAGTTTTATAAGCATAGCTAATTAACTAGCTATATAATTCATATTTCTATACAAAAATCATTCTATAATTGTTAGGCCTCATTTTATTATAGCTCTACTATTCTTTTATATTTCTCCTACTACTTAATCAAGCTAGTAATCTTATGAAATTAGTTAGAACCTTAATTTAATGCTTGTACATTTACCTTTATTGAGATATCCATATTAAATATAAACATAACTTTATCCTTATTTTTAAAGACTATCATTTATAAACGAATGACTTTAATAAGCATTAGCCTATTAAACTAAACTTAGATATTTTATTTTCTTAGCATTTTATAAATGTCGTTAAAAGTCCTTCTCATATCTCTACTCGTAATATTCTAAGTTGGCGCCTTAGAATTCTTTGATATTCTAGATCCTAACGTTCCAACTTTTGGTTCCCCTGATATTCCAAGTGCTAAAAAACGTTTTTCTGCTTATGATTTTGATCCTTCTGGATAAACTTAGTTTAGCATTTCCTCCTGGATAAAGTTCGATTAAAATCCATAAAATACCTATAATTGAGGAGTTTTCTTAGATTTAAATAAAGATTATATTAATTTTTTTGAACTTGTTTTATTATAAGCTAAGCCTGATTATACTAAGCTTATAGTCCAAAAGAAAACGAATGGCATCTCAGAGTAAATATATAATAACGTTACTTTTGTTAGTGATATTTGAGTATTTGTATCTGTTTCAGTTTATCAAAGTGGACAAGTTATATCCTATATAACTCATTCAAAAATGAATAATTAGTTGCAAGCAGCAGCTAAAAATTTTACACCAATAATAACGCTTAATTCAAACAGTTTTATTTATTAGGGTAGCTTCGAATAAAGTTTTAATTATAGAGGATATTAGTTTTCCTTAAGGTACTATAAAAATCAATTTTTATCAATTTAAGATTGATTAACTATTTTAAATCAGCCTTATCAAGGATTTACTTCTTTACCTTCTCCTTAATGTCATGCTAATTGTTCCAAATGCTTTTGAACTAATATAACTAATTGCTTATAATGCTACTAGAATTGAACATTTCAGAGTGACTAATGTGTGTGTGCATTAAAAGTTACTAAAGAAAAAATTTGCAGCTAAACTTGTCCTAGTACTTAACAAGATAGCAACAATGATAATTACTGTGACTTTTGTAATGTAACTTTAATTAACTGTGAAGAGTGTAATCAACTGGGAGATATCTGTACTAAATGCCCAAACTAATATTACCTTCTTAATAATAAGTGTATTTCTTGCTAAATATATGACTAGTATTGTGTAAGTTGTAACTCCTCTGTTTGTATTTCTTGTTTGAATGGTAAAAAACTTACAAATAAGAAATGTTAAGATTAATGCTAAATTAATGAGTAAGACGCTGATAATGACGGAATATGTTAAGCCTGCTAAAAGTAGTGAAGTAACTGCTAGAATTGTAGTGATGTGAAGTGCTTAGAATGCGAGTAAGGATATTATCTGTAAAACTAATAATGTAAATAATGCTACACTTTAATATAAAACTGTTCAAAATGTTCTTAAGATGGAGCTATTTGCTATCAATGTTTAGATAAACTTTTTTTATATAATAATTAATGCTTAGAAACATGTCCTTCAAGTACTTATGAAGAAACAGATTTTTCATGTTAGAGTTGCGGTATAAAAATTTAAAAATGTTAATTTTGTTCTAGTTCAGGTGTTATTTGTTAGATGTGCTTAGATGCTTATTATTTATATAATAATTAATGCTTAGAAGCTTGTCCTTCAAGTACTTATGAAGAAATAGATTTTTCATGTTAGAATTGCAATATAAAAATTTAAAAATGCTAGTTATGTTCAAGCTCTGGAGATGTTTGTTATAAATGTTTGAATGGCTATTATTTATATAACAATTAGTGTTTTTAAACTTGTCTTAAAGGAACTTACTAAGATACTAATTAAACTTGCTAAAGTTGTAACTCCTAAATTAAATATTGCAATTTTTGTTCTATATCAGGACAAATTTGTGAATAATGCTTAAAATCATTTTATCTATATAATAATTAATGTATTGAAAATTGCCCTTCTGGAACTTATAAAGATTAAGATTCAAATTGCTAAAATTGTAGCTCCTAAATTTAAAATTGCTTGATATGTTCGGACACAGGAAACATCTGTAATAAGTGTCAAGAAAGGTATTATTTATATAATAATAAATGCTTTCAAGACTGTCCCACTGAAACATACTAACAATCAGATTTTACTTGTTAAGAATGTAATTTGAAGATTAGTAATTGTAAAGTTTGTTCTAAGAAAGGAGATTTATGCTACAGATGTCAAGAATCATTTATCCTATATAGTAATTAATGTGTTGATTCATGTCCAATAGAAACCTATCAAAGTGATTTCACTTGCTTAAGATGTGATTCTAAAATTAAAAATTGTAAGTTATGCTCTTATGACGGTGAGAGTTGCTATGAATGCTAAGATACATTTAAGATTTTTAATAATACATGTGTTGATAGTTGTCCATAGGGTACTTTTTAAAATGGCAGCATTTTTTGCAAAAGTTGTGATTCAAAAGTAAGAAATTGTGAGTAATGTTCATTTAACGGAGAGGTTTGCTTAAGATGCCAGTAGCCGTTTGTTCTATATAATAACTCTTGTATCGGAAGTTGTCCTAGTTGAACTTATTAAGATTCTAACTTTATTTGCTAAAACTGTAACTAAAAATTTAGAAATTGTTACTTATGCTCAGAAAATGGAGATAGCTGCCATTAGTGCTAAGAAACATGAGATTTATACCAAAATTAGTGTGCTAAAAACTGTTCAGCTGATTAGAATTTTGACTCTATTTGCTAAACCTGTCGCTAAAAAACTTAAGCTTGCTAGTTATGCTCTTAAGATGGAAAAACTTGCAATAAGTGTTAAGGATAATATCTACTTATAGATAATAAATGTGTTGAAAGTTGCCCTGATGAGTCTTTTTAAGGCTAAGATTAAACATGTAGAAGCTGTGACTATAAATTTAAAAACTGCTAATCATGTTCTAAGTATGGGGAATAATGCCTAACATGTAAAGCTAATTACCATATTAAGTAGTCAAACACTACAGTTAGCTGTGTTGAGGACTGCAAAGAAAATGAAATAGAAGTAAATGGAGTTTGTTGGACATGCGAATTACTAAGATTATGCTATAGTTACTTTATTAATGAAACTTCGGAAACAGAAGGTGTTTAATGTCCTAAAAGCGTTTAGTATTAATAGATACTTTAGTAATGTAACCAGTAGAATGAAGAAGCCTAAGAAAGTGAAGAAGATGAATAATAATAAAATTAAACAATTGATAGTGAAATAGCTTAATATAGTAGCTTAGAAGACTTCAATATTACAAATTAAGTAAAGAGTTTAATTGAATCTACTTATAACTTTTAAGAATATACATCTTATGGTACTTTAATAGGAAATGCTGTGGTTGTATCTACTTTTATGATAAACTCTTCGGTTTCTTTATCCGGTATGACCTTTCTTTTATAAGTTCTATTTATTACGTAGCTAATTCTATTAAATGCATTTATAAACGTAGAAAGAACAGAAAACTTGAAGGCTTATTTCTATATGAGCTTTAATAACAATAATCCAGTTTGTGGAGTTAACAACAATAACTTTCTGTCTTTAGATTTGGATTCTAGAAAGCTTCTAGTGGAAAAATAGATTTACGTGCTACTAAATTACACAAGCTACACTTTACTTTCGAATCTCAAAAGTGGCCTTTTTATACTAGTAATTCTTTTTGGACTTGATTTCTTGCTTAAAATACTAGGAAAGTATAAAGCTAAGATTGAAAAGTTAAGAACTAAACTGACCAATAGAAATTACATATCAGTAATTTATAACCTTAAGACACTACAAATAAATATAGCTGCTATGTTACAGCTCTAGCATTTTAACTTAAGCGATTGGTATGTTGCTCTTAACTCCTTTCTTGCTATCGCTGTTCTAGTAAGTTATTTATTTTATTTAGCTGATATAAATATCTTGTATTGCTCATAGTTTCTATGTAGTAAAGAAATACTTCGATTTAAAGTAAAAATATAGCGCAGACTAGAATGAATAGATAAAAGAAAAAATGGATCAAATAAAGGAGAAGTATATCATATATTTCGACAAGAAAGAGCAAAATAACTTAATCTAAGCTTCTTTCTAAGCTCTTTTCTCAATAAGAAGGCTTTTCTTTGCCTTTTCAATCATCATATTTTCTGAGATTTAGATCCTCTAAATATCCCTTTAAATTATCAACTGCTTAGTTTGACTTTTTTATGTAGTACTCTACAAACCTTTTTCAAGCTCTCTTTCTTTATTCTAAGAAGTTTATGGAGAGTTAGTTCTAATCTTCGTCTTTTTCTTTAACTTCTACTTCTGAAACAACAGGGATGCTATATAATCAAGCGAACTAAACTAAGAGGCTGATGACTATGGAACAATAATCATATATTTGTGCTGCACATTTTCAGTTGGCTCATTGTGTGCATCAATAATTTTGATTTTTGTAGAACTTTATCAAGCATTAAAAAGCAAAAAATCAAATAAAATCTCTTAAAAAGAATAAGCCAAAGAAGCTAGTAAACTGGAAGCCATAAATGAAAAGAGTTAGTTTCAATAAGAATAAAATAGATAAAACTTTACTTGTACAAGGGATATTTTGCATTAAACTGAGTAAATCAAATAAGAAATCGTGTTGGGTGACTAAAGGGAAGAAGAGCTAAAAATATGTATTAAAGAGACTTAACAATCATATAAATTGTTTTATCAGATTTTTTCAACTAAACTATTATAAAAATTATCCTTATTTCAGCGATTCAAAAAGCTTTTGAATTTTTTAGTCAGGCAAACACAAAAATCTATATATTTAAAATTAGAAACCTTTAGAATAATTAAGGATATTTTATTCTATTTTTCCATATTTTTACATCGTTAATATACTCAATTATAAAACTTCCAACTTACCAATATTTCTTCATTAGCTTTTCGCAAATATTCTTATTTAACTTCTTTCTATCGAAGATAAATAAGCTTTTTTTAATTCTTCTCCTTCTTTCCACTTCCACACTAGAGCTTATACTTATAAGTCAAATTCCTTCACGAAATATAATTCCTTAAATTTATAAATTGAAGTTGATTATTTAAATTAGTAATTTTAATATAAGAAATAAATGTTAATTTCCCATAAAATTTAGAGTATCTTGATTAACTACGCCTTTGTTCTTATCTATGTTAATTTTAACCTAAAATATTACTTTTAATATTCAACTTTTTCTAGTTTCACATTTTTATTTTTGTATATTCATATACCTGGAGTTTTTTAAGCTATCAACTAAGTCTTTATAATAAAGACTAAAGTAACCATCGTACTTATTCTAAATACTGCTTCTTTAAAATTTTTCTATTATAATTAGTATTAAAAAAATTATAGGAAATCTTAATTCAATCTTTAAATCAACTGAAGTAACCATTCTTGTTTTATGTAAAAAGAAAAGTATACTTGGAGTTTAGATTTGTTAATGATTTCAATAGGAATTTATCATAATGGTTGATATATCATTTTGCTAACATATTTATTCTCATGTGATACCAACTAAAATAATAAAGCAAGACTCATTTATTATTGAAGTTAATGTTTACTCTTTTTTTTCTTTAGCTAATGTGCATACTGTATTTTATTTTTATACCATTTAAATAGTCATAGAAAAGTTTCTAATGTAATATCTGCTTTTGGTAGTAAAAAATATGAAAAATTGGCTTAAAAGTATAAAAAGGAAAAATTATATTTGAATAAAATAAAATTTATTATGTTTACAATATAATCTCAAGATTAATGTCAGAATAGCCTCCATAATTTAGAATCCTGGACTACTATGATATGTTTGCTTAGATTCTAGCAAAATGAAATAATAAATAAAAACAGCTTATTTATAGATCTATAATTTTATAATCCTAGATAGCTATTAATTTTAAATATTTCTTAGTTTTATATATCTATAATATTAAATTAAATGTTTAGCTTTTTTGAAGGTATTTCAATCTCTTTGCCGTGAATCTCTAGAATGCTCTAGAGATTAAATGTAAAAGTTTATATGTCTCTTTAACTCTACTCCTTGTTATTCATATTGCTCTTAAATTATTATTTCGCCTAGATAATGCTTGATATCTCTCCGATTTTGTTGCAAAATATTCTTTTTCTTTTTAGTTATATCTAATGTAATATCTTCCTTTTGTTCTCAAACTTCTTCTACATTTATCTAAATAACTTTCTCCATAAAATAGAAAAGATTCTTTTCACTAAAGATATTTTTCCCCATCTCAGTACATTGCTTGCGGTTTGATAACTTTTTGTTGTATTTGATGCAATTTAGATTATTTCATAATTTATTTAATCTGGACATTTTAAAATACATCTATTATCTAACAAAATAAACGTATCTTAACACTCTTAAAAATTTATCCGTTTGACTCTTATTTTTACAATTTAGTCTATTATAATCACAAGATATGCCTTCCATTCTTTTCTTACTAAAAGAAGAACTCTTCTTATATGCATTAAGTACAACTCCTTACATTTTAATCTCACTCTCTATAGTTCTTTATTTCTTCTCCACATGACTAGCAAATTCCATCTTATCAGAATCTTATTTATATAACTCACATTAAAGTTAATAAAAGTTATTCGTTAATTTTAGGTCTTAAGTATCTTTACATTGATAGCAAATAATTCCATCTTAAGAACATCTTGAACAGTTTTAAATTAATGTGTAGCATGGTTTGCATATTACTGTGTAAGATAATATCTTTATTCACTTTCTAAGCACTAATATCATACAGTTCTAGCAGTTACTTCATTATTACTTGTAGAGCTAGCATATTCCATCTTAAATTAACGTTTTATTAATTTTCTAGCATTAATCTTAACATTTATACTGCAAATATTTTACATCTAGCAAGCAGCTCTATTAATCTTATACAAAATTAGTCATGATGTAAGAAAGAAAAGCATTAATCATTGAGTATATAAAATAAAGTTTAGCATTTAGTACAATTATCTCCCTATTGATCACACTTTTCACAGTTAGTTATAGTTGCATTAAAAAAGTCATAGTAATTATCATCTTACTCCCTTACTAAGATAATGAAAAAGTTTAGTTGCAACCATTATCTTTTGTAATTTTTAGAATGCATAGACAAGAGTCTTTAAAATTTTTTGTTTTGTTAGTAATGTAAGAACTAATTTGCATCAACTCCATTAACATTTATATCAATCAGTATTACATTCTGGAGAAGGTTCAGAAGCGAATCATTGATAAGGCTGATTTATAATATCTAGTAAATCTTGAGTAGGTAAAATAGATTCTTATAGCATGTAAAGAATAAATGTATCCTCTTAATTATATCTGATACATTACTATCTTAAATTATGTTGTAGCTTTCCTAAAATATGAAAAACTTGAAAAAGTCTATTCTTTAGTTTAAAACTTGCTTTCAAATCTTGAGTAAGTCAGTGAGTGACTAATTTGAACGTTTTGTTTTGCTGAAAATACTGCAAAGACTCAAACATCATAAACTAGACTAATGTTATTGACAAAAATTAGAGATTATGATAGAATAGCTAATTTAGCTATTAAAATAGTCTTGTAATTTAAGATGTCTTACTTTACAACCATTTCAAAATTTTAAAATACTGTTTTTTAAAACTTTAGATAGATTCTATCTTAAAGCTTTAGAAAATTATCATACTAGTTATTAATAAAATATCCAAGTTATCAAGCAAGTATCAATCTAGCTAGCTTTAGATTATGAAGGTCTATTTAGTATTTTTCTTATTTTAATTTTAAAATATAAGTTAATTTAACTAAGATGATAATAGCTTACTTCTTTGGTGATGAGTAAGAGAGATTATTTAGTAAGATATTTGAATATTTAGATCATAGTTATTGATTATTCTAGATTAGATTTTGGTTAGAATGAAATTGCTAAGTTTTAGTTAAAATATAATGAGGAAATTAAAAAGAAGTAAAGAGCAATGTAATCTCTTAGCTTCTTCTAATATGCTATAAGGATAATAATTCCTATATATAGCATTCCTAGTACTTTATGTGAAACTCTTATGTAAAGAACTAAAAAAAAGTATCTGATTAAGTGTAGTTAAATATCAAAAGTAATAAACCAACCCCAGTTACTATAGAAAACAGAATAATTAATAAAGTCTAGTTAATTCAGCTAATATCTTATAAGTCTCTAAATAGCAAAGCCCTGCAATTATTTGACAAGTTGCTTCCTTCTTTGTAACTATATATTTATTAATTAAATACTAAAGAACTGAAGTTAGAAAGATGTTTAAATTAAGTATTGAAGAATAAGGACTTAATTAACAATCTAAATTTTATCTATGTCAGCAGAATTTCTCTTTTAATGAGTCTCAAAAAGAATTAGCATATTAACCTTATTTGCCATAAAGTGCGATGGCACTAGTGATTTGAAGGAAAATACCCTTAAGATTCTTATTTTTTTACTTAAGATATACAATCAAGAATTTCTATTCAATCAGATATAAAAATATAATGTTATAAGCTTTAAGTTACCTTAATCAGATAATATGGATAGATGATACTACTATCTATTGCTAGTTTAATGCAGCTACTATAGTTTTTTTACTATCTAAGTAGAAGCAATCTTACTATCAAAATCATAGGAAAGCATTCTATAAAATCAAGTACTCGTTTCAGAAATAGAAGAGTAAAATTTTATGCATAAAATAGGTATTGAAAAGCCCCTTTATCACTCTAAGTTAATTCCTTTAGAAATGAAATAATTCTTATGATATTTATCCTAAAAAATAGAGAAACGCGAATAGATCACAATAGCAGTTACAAATTACTATGAAATAAGAATAACCGCAATGTATGAAATCTTTCAGAACTATATAGAAAGGAATTACTGACGTCTTAACTAGTAAATGAAGTGCCAGATAACTGTAGACTATATGTTATTGCTTATATAATCAATTAAATAATTCTATCTCCATACTATAAAACTAGAGCTATGAATTAGATATGCTTTTTATGGTCTAAATTATTGAAACTTTAAAGAAGAAATAAAGATAATAATTGAATTTCCTTGACTAAACGCTTAGCTATTCTAAAGATATCTAAGGATATTTTACTGTAATCATTAATACTTGAAGAAGCAATCCATGAAAGATTTTAATTATATTAATTATTTAAGTCTTTAGATATACCAAATATTAAAAAAAACATGGAAAGGCATTCAATATCAAGAAGCATAGTCTGAAGAAAGTTTATATCTAATTAAATAAGTTCTAACCTGTACTCACATTTAGAAACCTTTAAATATACTACGTCAAATATCAGATATGAAACTATTTAATTGATGCAATGGAACGCCATATCAATAGAAAAACCCAAAATACCTAATTATTACAGATGTAAATCAAATTAATCAGGATATATTAAGATCATTTCAATTGGACAGAAGGTTGAAGAATAAGAAAATGAGGAATATAATGAGAAAGAAAAATAAGTTAAGAAGATGAAGCAAAGAAATTCAGAATGAGGAAGAATCAAACTTAGAACTTTAATTATATGGAAAAAGGACAATGAAAATTAGTAAATTTTAAGCATCTCGTTCCTGTTCTCTCAGTAGTAATCTTATTTTTTATATTTTTCAACTAAGAAACTCTTATCTCTGCTAACAGTGTCAAAAACATAGAAATTTTAGATAAAGGATAAGATTTTATTCCTTATAATTTACCAAATTTTGCCAAATATCAATTAATGTTTTCATAACAGGCTCTTAGGTTAAATTCAATCCAAATACTCAGAGAAACTTTACTATTACCTTCTAAAGCATAATGATAAACTTTAAAATTGTAAATAATAAACTTTTAAAAGCTAAATTTTATTAGATATTTAGAAGCTAAATCTATAAGCAAGCTTATTAATTTTATAAAAGCTAGCAAGTACAAAGAAAATGGTTACATTATAAAAGCCAGTTTTAATTTAGACTTAAGTTCTTAGGATTAGCTATAATCATTAAGTTATTGTATAATTAAACGAAATTAAACAAATTAGCTTATTCTTTATATTAATTTAGCTTTAATTAAATATCTTTATAAATGAATCATTTTCTTTTTAGCTAGAAAACTTCTTTTATTTAAGATTATTTTATTATTATTATGTTAGTCCATAATAAGCAAACTCATATTATAAGATATTTAAAATATAAGCTTTAGACTTAAAAGTTATATTCTTTAGTATTATTTATAATTAAAGACTGTATTGGTATCATTAATATTATAAGGCAGCAATGGATTACTAATGTTAAAGATATCTACTAGCTTAAGCTATTATAATAGTTAATACTCTAGTAGTAGATAATTATTTTATAGCATTAAGCTAACATTTTACTATGTAAAAATTCTATTGGCGCAGGTTGTTTCCTTAGCTAAACAATTCCTAATTCTGTTCTTTATAACCAAACTTATCTTGTTTTATTGAATCTCTCTATCAACTTTCTAGTCTCTATTTGTCTTTTGCTAAATAATCTTTTATTTAGCCTAAAGTAAAGATAGTAGACTTTTTAGAAGTATCATATGTCTTAAATTATGAAGTAAAAGAGATTGCATTTATTGTGAAGAAGAGGATCTAAAGGAGCGGTAGTAATATGTAAATGGTTATAAGGTAAGAAAATGGATCTAAGGCAAATTAACTCTTAATATATAATCCCAAGCAATATCTCTATAGTTAGTAAAAATGGTTTTAAGTCTGATGAAGATAGAAGCAGTAAGTTAGGTAAATAAAGGTATAGAACTAAAGTTGTTTAGTAAAGGTATTAGTTAGGTTTGTAGAATCTATTGAAGTATAATAACTAAAGATACTAACTAGCTAATATATAACTATAATGGTACTATTTAATAACTAGTTACTTATATCCTTAATAATAGCTAAGCAATATAATAAAATACAGACAAACTAAGAAGGATATAATGGATATTTTAATTTAAATAGTGATTAATAATACTAAAGAGCTAAGAAATGTAAATAGCCAGGATAATAATTAGTTAAGCAGATAGTAAACTATTATAATGAAATAACTTTAATTTAATTCTAAGTATATTAACAAGCTTGTATAGCTTACTTTAATTAAAGCTATTAATACTATAATCTAATCAGCTTTAAGATATTTAAGATATAATATCAAATTAAATCTAATATTTAGTTATTATATAATACAGCTAAATTACTATGCTTCTAACAAATTACCAACAACCTTTTGTAAACAACTATACCTACAGATACTAATTATTTACTTCTCAGTACTTACTCACAGCCAACTTACTTCAAAAATCAAATACGGATCATAGATTTAATGCTCTTTCAATTTATTTTACCTATACCATACAAAGGAGAGCTATAGTAATCAAGGCTATTATCATTATTACTTTTCTACCTTATCTACTAAGCTTAATCCTTAGCTACATTCTATTCTAATCACCAATTACTTTACAACAAACAGTCAAGAAGAGATTCAAGGCTATAGTTAACCTATAAACCTCAATTACTTTTGCTTCTGCTCAATATAATGTAGGATTTGCTTAATTAAAGATTAATAAACTCGAAGGAGAAATCAAGCACTTGAGCAATATTATAAGACTAGATCCTATGCTTGTTGGTTCTAATTGTAGTAAAGGCACTGTACTGAGAAGCTTAAATAAGAATGAAGAAGTTATTGAAATTAATGTAGCTCTTTAGGTAAATTCTAATAATGTTATTCCCTGTAGTTATAAAAGAGCAACAGTAAGAAGACTAGGAAATATGATGAAGCTACAGAATGCTTAAACATATTTATCAAAGTAAATCCTGATCTGAATATTGCCTTTGCAATTAAAGAAAATTCCCTTAAGTTACTGGGTAGAGAAAAGAAGAAATTTAAGATTTGAATTGACCCATAAGTTAATCTTTCAAATAATGAAGCCTTTAAAAGAAAAGAACTTGTTTTGAATAAAGCATATTCCAAGCAACTTTTCTTCTACTATAAGAAAGGAATTACTCTGAACTGATTAAGAAAATAATAGAATGCTAACGTATAGCTATTTAAATTAGACTCTAGCAATAAAAAACTTAACATAATAAAGGATAATCTAATAAAGCTTAGATTAGAATATCAATCATAAGTATATTTTGATATTAGTATAAAATGAGAAGTGGATATTAACAAACTTAATATCTTAATATCTTATTATTTGCTAGACTTTAGTAAGTTTAATAATAATAAGATAAATCTATTATTAAAAGGGTAACTTATAAAGATATTAGTAATAGTCTATTAATAAATATTAAAATGCTATAAATGTCTATTTAGCTAAAATCTTTAAATTTAAAATTAAAATAACTTAGTAAAAGTATAAAGAAGTATTAGCATTGATACTTTATTAGACTTATAATAATTTAGAAGTTAAAAAATCATTTTAATATGGTTTTTATATAATGAAGATGTGATAATTTTACATCAAGGATCTGTCATTGTTATTAGGAAATTAATCAATAAAAAAATTAAGAATTAATATATTTAGTTTTAAACTTAGTTAGCTATCTTCTTTGATATTAACCATCTTTTGGCTTTATTTTTATATTAGTGGGTGATTATATCCAAGCTCTAATTAAACAATCATCACTATATAACTAGGAAGGTCATATTGTTACTTTTAACCTTATATAGATTCCTTGTGGATTAACGTTTAGTCCTTTCATTATATTTCATATAATCCTATTCTTTTAAGTCAGGAGATTCTAAATTCTTTTTCTAATCTTAGCGTTTTCTTCTTTCGTAAATAGTAAAAGTTTTTGGATTGCTTAATTAAATGTTAGATTGTTTGTAGTATTTTTAATTTCTTTAGCTTTTGAACTTATTTTGTTTAAGTCTTAATTAGTTTTTCTTCTTATTTAATCTTGATTTATTTATATATTTTTATTGTTTTACTTGATAGGTTCATTAAAGCTCAGTCTTTAATTAACCACTGGATTGAAATTTAAATACGAAGCTAGATTAATTTTAAGCATAAGTCTGCTCTTCTAAAACAACTGTAAGATAGTGAAAGTTCTCTTAATAAATGATTTCAAAATAAGCAGTCTGGTTTCTTACCTGCTCTGACATAGTTATTACTCTTATTCTAAAATGTTCTATTAGATTCTATTTACTTATAATTAAGAGCCTTTAGTTACTTGCTAAACACTAGAATCAGATATCTCTTTCCAAAATTCTGCTTCTGTTTTACCCAAGTATGGTGAATCAGGAGGTGCCTGGTATTTTTAATCTGGTTTAGGTTACTTTTATAATATTTATAAAGTGATTGAAATAAATGAGGCATAGTAGTAATGAAATAAGAATGTTCTAATGAACTAGTAAGTATAAAAGCAGTTTAATTAAATAGAGGTAAACTAAAGAAGGCATAAGGACTAAGGTATGAATGCTGCAATAGTATAAGATACTATTACATTATAGATAGTTAAGCTATACTTACCATATACTCTACTACTATCTTTATTATCTTTGTATCTTTAGTATCTTTTACTATTCTATAAGATAACTAGATTAACCTATTTAGAATATATTAGATACCTCTTAGGTATATTAAGCATCAAATAAAGCTTATCTTTAATTAATGGAACTAGTTAATTTATACCTATTAATGATATTTAGAAGGATTATTATAATTTATAATCAAAGGATTTAATCATAAGTACTTAAGAGATTTTCTAGCTTTAAATTTATTTTTATAAGGTAAGCTAATCATTGTAAGTCTAGACTGCTTAATTAAAAAGATAGACTCTTATATATAAACTAAGCTTATTAATGCTTAATTTACCTATTTTACTATCTCTATGCTTCTAATAAACCTATTATTTATCTTTACTATAATAGCCACTACTTTTATAAAGACTACTTCATTTAAAAGTTTAAGCTAATAAAGTATTTTAGGATCTAAGAAACTTAGTTTTTCTAGCTTCTAAATAAAAATTACTTAGTATTAGAATCTATAATCCTTAAGCAGAATTAGTTAGTTTAGTTGGAAGTTAATTTAAAGAAAACAGAATCGAAAATTTGTTGACAGAAGCAAGATTCAACAGTGACAATCTACTGATAGTATTTTCAGCAGGCTAAGCTTTAATAAAGACTAATTTTTTGGTGCTAAGTTGCCTGTCATTTGTGTAGGAGCTATCAGAATCACTCTACTAAGGTTACTTATCTCGCTTCTTAGTGTGCTATATGAAACATTTGTTGCATAAGTAAATGTAGGAAGTATCGTGATAAAGCTAGATAAGCTTTTCATAATTTAACGAGAAGAACATCAAGGATTTCTAATATTTGGCCCTATTCTTTTTGATATAATTCTAATATCTTTTATTCCTTCCATAATGATGAAGCATTTATCTAGAGTTAAAGAAAATAGCTCAATATCTATTTCATATAAACTCTTCATCTAGCTAATATAAAATTTTCCTCAATTTAGTGCTGAAAGAATTATTTTCTTGGTATTTTTGTATTCTATACTTATCTATATTGCTCATAAAAGGAAAATCAGTCAGTTTTTCTTATTTACTTCATAGATTATAAGGAATCTTCTCAGATCTATTTATTCTTCCCTACTACAAATCTTGAGTTTTCTGCTTCAAGTCGAAGTTTCTCTTTATATTCCTAAGATTATTAAGCTTAAGAGGAAAGCCAGCTTATTAAGATCTATGAGATAATAGAGAGAGATATTTAGGAAGTAGTGATAGGAGGCAATAAGGATTGATAATCTACATCAAATAAATAGAACTAAATAAAAACTCAAGGAACCAACTGATAGGCTGTAGTATAGGTACTGAACTGGCTGACTTCTTTAAGACCTGAAAAAATGTGTAGTCTCTTTTTGACTTCTTCCAGTGGTTTTTACAATTAACTAGGAAATTAAAATTCTTCCATTCTATTACCTTGATAGTTAAATAAAAGCTTAAAAGACACTAAGTTTAGGGAGTAATTAAAGAAAACTCTTTCTTTTCCTAAATTAGTAATTAAAGGCAGCTAAAGATAGAAGAAATTCTTAGTAAAGTAATTGAATTATATCTTGAGATCTTATAGAAAAATCTTATTTAGAAGATAAGAAGAAAAGCTCTAAGTATCAAACTAACTTTCTTTATAAGTAACTAGAGATCTTGATGCTTCAAAAAATCTATTAATATTATACCAGTCGGAAGTATTTTAAAATTAGATATACCTTATTCATAATATTCACTAACTTGTCTAAGAAACTATTTTACTTTAATCTCCTTTATAATATCATTAGTATTGGGATTTTAGTGTCTGAATTGCTTTTGTATATAGAAACTGAAGTAAGCTTTACCATTTCTCAGTTACTGATATCTTCGTTTTGTTTTCATTCTTTCTAGTTAATCGACTTGCGTAATTTCCAGGATTTAACTGTATTGGTAGTTAATTTTCGTTCTCTCCAATAATTTGAACTGAGTTCTTTTACCTATAATTAACTTGTTCTTTTGCTATCTATTGAAATTTGAGTATTCGTCCCTCCATATCTTTGCTGTTTCATTCGAATTATTATTTTCGAATTTAGGTTGCATGGTAGGAAAAGTTGGAATCTATTATTTTGAGCTTTTTAAGCTATCAAAAGATATTAAGAAATAGGCTCTTAATGCCATTGTCGAGTCGTCCTAATCAGTTACATTTGTTGAAATTAAAATGTTGCTTTCTTCTGATAAAAAGTATTAGATCAAGTATCTAAAACAGTGATATTATGTTATCAAATAGAGCTCTTTGAATCTCATTGAATATAAGAGATACTTGCATAAGTTTTTCATCAGTGTTTTGCTTTATTTTCTTATTATTATTCTGATTTCCATCCTTATTCTTCATAATTTCTTCATTTTATATCTTTGGTTATGCTATTTAAGCCCGTGTATTGTAAGGAACATAATTGATAAATATAAACTTATAAAGACAAAAAAGTAAATCCAAAGTCCTTGTTCTTGCATGAGTTCCTTTTTTTAAAATTGTGAAATATAACGTGAAATGTAAAAAGGAACAAGAGTCAAGCAAGCTAGTTAATTACTAAGATTAAGAGTCTAGAAAATGCTATCTATAGTCTTCTTTTCTACTCACTTACCGCAATTGATTTACTTAAAGAAGAACTAATTGGATAGTTAGCAGAGCAGCGATTTTAATACTAAGCTTGTGTATTTGAGAAAGAGTTGGGTTGATCTTAAATGGTACTATTAATAGTTTAATCACTAAGGTCTGCAGAACCATTTTACTTAAATTTTAAAGTAGAAGTCTTTATAAAACTCTTAGTAAATATATATAAATTCTGTTAATTTAATCCTTAAGCAAACTATTCAAATGTAACTGAAAGCTCTGTCTTTTCACTCTATAATTCCTTTATTTTTAAGTCTATTAAAGAGTATAAAATTAGATTTAAAAGATACTCGAAATGCTCTTTTGCTAGTAAGTAAAATTAAAGTGTTTTCTTTCTTTACTTTCAATATTAGAATTAATAAAGGAATAGTCTTAGCTTAATGCTTCTAACTTTAGTCTATTGATTTAATGTTTATAGAAGTCTCTTACGTACTTTAGCCAGAAGCTATAGAATAGGCTTAATTTAATAAAAACTAAGTATGATTAGTAAACAAAAATTTAACTTTATTAAGATATTATAAATATTCTTAGTTGCAGACTCTAGGAGAGATTATGCAAAATGATAAAAAAGAAAGAGCTGAATGCTAGATCTAATGTCATTTTTATCTATAGCCTTAAGATCAATATTAGTTATTACTCAAATTGATTAACTTTTAAAAGCTTCTAGTGAATATTAGGTTGGAGAATTAAATCGAATTTGAAGATAAAGATAAGATTTGGTAATAAAAAATTTTTTTAAACTAAGCGTTTTTCTTATTTGATATTTCAAAAACGATTGAAGTTTCTGTTAATATTATAAAATCAAATTTCAAAAGCTGGCATCAATTTAAAATCAACTGATCTAGCAAATAAAATATTATGACTTATAATAGATTTACTAAGAAACTTTAAGAAGTAACTTTTTAATAATTAGATTGCTACATATAGCATTTTAAAAACTTATTATATGATGTAGTAGAAGATTAAATATTATATTGCTCTTATGAACTTAAGATTGCAATTTAAATTTTAGCTGCTTCTTGATATATATTCATCTTCATAGGGTGAGGACATTTTATCTCTTCAATTTATCAAAACTTAATATTTTTCTTTAAACCAAAAATATTTTAAACTATATAATAACACTTATCTTAATCTGCTTCCTTAACCTCCATTTTTTTTCTTCTTTATCTATTTTATTTCCATCATAAATTTTTTTCCCATCTTTTTTTCCATTTTTCAATTTTAATTTTTAAGATCTTATCAGTTATCAATCTTTTAACAGCACTCTTTACTTCTTCATTTATGTCTTTATTATCATTCACATCCTAATAAAAAACTATTTCTCATTTCTACATAAAAAAAGTTTTACGTTAATAGTCTCTTCAATTTATCAAAACTTAATATTTTTCTTTAAACCAAAAATATTTTAAACTATATAATAACACTTATCTTAATCTGCTTCCTTAACCTCCATTTTTTTTCTTCTTTATCTATTTTATTTCCATCATAAATTTTTTTCCCATCTTTTTTTCCATTTTTCAATTTTAATTTTTAAGATCTTATCAGTTATCAATCTTTTAACAGCACTCTTTACTTCTTCATTTATGTCTTTATTATCATTCACATCCTAATAAAAAACTATTTCTCATTTCTTCATAAAAAAACTTTTACGTTAATAGTCTCTTCAATTTATCAAAACTTAATATTTTTCTTTAAACCAAAAATATTTTAAACTATATAATAACACTTATCTTAATCTGCTTCCTTAACCTCCATTTTTTTTCTTCTTTATCTATTTTATTTCCATCATAAATTTTTTTCCCATCTTTTTTTCCATTTTTCAATTTTAATTTTTAAGATCTTATCAGTTATCAATCTTTTAACAGCACTCTTTACTTCTTCATTTATGTCTTTATTATCATTCACATCCTAATAAAAAACTATTTCTCATTTCTACATAAAAAAAGTTTTACGTTAATAGTCTCTTCAATTTATCAAAACTTAATATTTTTCTTTAAACCAAAAATATTTTAAACTATATAATAACACTTATCTTAATCTGCTTCCTTAACCTCCATTTTTTTTCTTCTTTATCTATTTTATTTCCATCATAAATTTTTTTCCCATCTTTTTTTCCATTTTTCAATTTTAATTTTTAAGATCTTATCAGTTATCAATCTTTTAACAGCACTCTTTACTTCTTCATTTATGTCTTTATTATCATTCACATCCTAATAAAAAACTATTTCTCATTTCTTCATAAAAAAACTTTTACGTTAATAGTCTCTTCAATTTATCAAAACTTAATATTTTTCTTTAAACCAAAAATATTTTAAACTATATAATAACACTTATCTTAATCTGCTTCCTTAACCTCCATTTTTTTTCTTCTTTATCTATTTTATTTCCATCATAAATTTTTTTCCCATCTTTTTTTCCATTTTTCAATTTTAATTTTTAAGATCTTATCAGTTATCAATCTTTTAACAGCACTCTTTACTTCTTCATTTATGTCTTTATTATCATTCACATCCTAATAAAAAACTATTTCTCATTTCTTCATAAAAAAACTTTTACGTTAATAGTCTCTTCAATTTATCAAAACTTAATATTTTTCTTTAAACCAAAAATATTTTAAACTATATAATAACACTTATCTTAATCTGCTTCCTTAACCTCCATTTTTTTTCTTCTTTATCTATTTTATTTCCATCATAAATTTTTTTCCCATCTTTTTTTCCATTTTTCAATTTTAATTTTTAAGATCTTATCAGTTATCAATCTTTTAACAGCACTCTTTACTTCTTCATTTATGTCTTTATTATCATTCACATCCTAATAAAAAACTATTTCTCATTTCTTCATAAAAAAACTTTTACGTTAATAGTCTCTTCAATTTATCAAAACTTAATATTTTTCTTTAAACCAAAAATATTTTAAACTATATAATAACACTTATCTTAATCTGCTTCCTTAACCTCCATTTTTTTTCTTCTTTATCTATTTTATTTCCATCATAAATTTTTTTCCCATCTTTTTTTCCATTTTTCAATTTTAATTTTTAAGATCTTATCAGTTATCAATCTTTTAACAGCACTCTTTACTTCTTCATTTATGTCTTTATTATCATTCACATCCTAATAAAAAACTATTTCTCATTTCTTCATAAAAAAACTTTTACGTTAATAGTCTCTTCGTTTTTGTTTTCATTTCTCTTATTTTGTTCTTCTCCTATGTTTACTTCCTGTTACAAGTTTTTAAGTAATTTATTTTCTTTAGCATTGCTCTTTTCAAATAAATTAAATCATATAAGGATCAATTGCTATATAAGAGATTTTTTCTTATTAAAGAGTTTTTTCTTTGATCTTTTACACGCTTATTTATTTCAATGGATTGAAAATTTAAGCATTGTAATTTTAGGAATTATATTATATTTAATATTTATTTACTCATTTTAGTTTTATTTTAGATAAGTTATTAATAATTTAATATCGAATTTTTTTTTTCACTTCATAAACTAATTACTTTTATTTAAAAACTTTTCATTTTAAAAAAAATTTCTTTAATTTGTTTAACTTTAGGTTAATTTTATTTCTGTATACTATAATAATCACTTCAATTATAATTAAATCTTTTTTCCAATTTATTTTTCAAGTATCTATGATAAGGATGAATGATGAGGAAAATAATTATGAAATAGATTAATTAATTTATATGTAATTTATTAATAATAATAATAGAATACTTAATTAAAGTGTTTGTTTCTTTGAGTATTTCAAAATCGTTTCCACTGACATCCTGTGATCTCTCCTGGATACTTAAAATAAAAGTTCGTGTCATTCAATTTTTTCGTAGTTCTGGAACTCGAGGCAGAAAATTCTTCTTCTGTAAATTCTTCCTTCTATCGTCACGTAAATTCACGTTAAATCTCTTCAAACTTCTTCGCCGTTTTTCTTCATCTTTTCCTTGTATATCTTGCACTTCTTAATCTACGGAATCTTGATTAGCATAGGTAATATCTCTGGAGAATCCTTCTAATATTGTTTTTTCTTTTTGCCTTTCTTCTTCTACTTCTATTTTTCGTTCTTAGATTAGAGGCTCTATTCTTTTATGTCCAAGTTACTATAATTTGAATTCTTATTTGACTAATCTTTCTTCAGTGTTTTAACTTTTTTCTGATAATTTTTTGTTTTCTTATCTTAATATTTTTACTTCTTCTTACTGAATACGTACAGATTTCAAAAGACTTTCAATTAATAATTATTCTTCGGTTGTCTGTTTTTGCATCGTTTTTGGATTCTCTTATTTCCTATAGTTACTTGGTCTCGGTTTAGGAATAAAATTCAGTATTTTATTATTAGTTTTATTCTGTTTATGCCTATTTAAGTTCTTATTTTATCTTAATATTCAACTATTGGAGGTTATTAAGATTAAGAAAATTATTATTTTATTAAAGAAGACGTGATGGATGAAGTATTAGAAGTTTCTGGTTTTTCTCCTTTATCTATGGAGCCTGCAAAAAGTCCTTCTTGAGACCTCCTGCCATTTTTTATTTTATGTAGTTTTTTTTATTTCATAAAATAAATAATGATTTACATTCTATCAATTTTTTTATTTGATATTAAATCATATTAAAATTTTACATAATTGAAAGAATTATTTTTCTTTTTTTCAAATACTTTAAAAAAGCTTTATTCTAAAAAAATGAGAAGTTAACTTTCTTATTTAAAATGTTGATTATTTATTCGAAAAGAATTCTTCATTAAATTTACAAATTTATCTAGCATTTGTATTCGTTTTTTGCATAAAATTTAAAATATGAATAAAAAAATAATTTAGTAATTTTTTAATTAAAGAGATAGCTTTATAATAATTGGAAAAAATTATTTTAAGTTTTTTATTTACTAAAAAACAATTTTATTAAAAAAATATAATAATATAATAATAATAACAATAATTAAATTATAGTGATACCACCCTTATGTTCATCATTTTTAAGAAGTTTAATAGTTTTGTAAAATTTCTATTTCCAATCAGGGTCCCTTTTTTAAAACATAAATCTTACTGTAGTGCGTTCTTCACTCTTGATCATTGGAAACTAATTTCAATCGAGTTCAATTACAACCATTTATCTAATTTTCTTTTATTTTGCAAATGAAATATCCATCAGTATTTCACTTCCAATATGCATCTTTTTTTCTATATACTAGTCTTTTTGGATGCAGTATAAATTACTTATGGATTTCCATAACTTAAAGCTTTATAATTTTTATTTTTATTAAAATTTATAACATTATCTTAAAATATGACCATATTTTTCTGTAGTACCATCATTACTTACTATTTTTTTCTATAGTAAACTTTAGCAGGTTATAGATTCGGTTTCACATGCATGGGATTATTTGTTGTTGTACTTTTTAAAATCAAACTTTCAGCCAATTCAGCTAATCGATTGAATTTGAATTCTATTTGTTCAATTCTCAAATTGACTTGTTGGAAATTTTCATTTTTAGAATTTAGGTGTTTACTATTAGGTATGCGTTTTTTCCTTCTAGTTCTTTTATGTTTCTTAGAAGTTTAACATTCTCCTTTGCATAATTTTGAGTTCTTGAAGAATATTTTGTTGATTATAAAAGAATTTAGATGGATCCTGTTTATAAGAGGCTTATTGTAAGAAACTATAAATTTGTTCTGTTAATTTATAATAATTTTATTAGCATGTAAAATAACTTAATATAAAAAATGATAATTTCTATTTAAAAATGAAAATAAAATATTTTAATTTATATACCAAAGTTAATTAAAATATAACATAATTAGCAACTATTTGCTTTAATTAATGTAGAATCTTTGTTATTAAGAATTTAATATTCTTTAATTAACTTATGTTGTAAAGCTTTGTATTTCCTTTAAATACAATTTTAAATAGATTAAACTCTTAAATAATACAACTTTTTTAAAGGTAAAGATTTACTGTCTTTTCGAAAGTAAATGTAGCTAATAATTATAAAATGAATTTTTTTTATTTTTATTATTTTAGAAATAAGATTTCAGATATATTTTTAAGTATTTTTAGTGTTATATTGATGAAGTTAGAAATAACAAATAATTAATTCTATATAATTCTATGTTTCATCCATTAAGAATATTTTAAAAAAATTATATTTTATAAAAAATTCTAAAATTTTGTCTAAAGGATAAAATAAAAAAGTTTGATTTTAAATTAATAAATTGATAAAATAAAGAATAAGTATTTAAGAATTAAATTTAATATCTTATTTTATTATGTATATATAAAATGGTTTCTAAGAAATTGCCGAACTTTGAACAAAACGCTAAAACAGGAAAAATTACCTAAAAACTAAAAAAGCGAAATAATTACAATGAGTAAAAGGAAGAAGAATGATTGATATGACGAACATTAACCACTTGGAAATATTAAAAATAGCTTTTGACACAAATGCAAATAGAAATATTATCTTAGTCATTGAAAGAGTTTAAGTTCAAAAAAAGATACCTCACTGATAAAATAGAAAAATTATAAACGTCTTTGCTTGATAAACAATATTAATCAACATAAGAAAATAGAAAAAAAAACTGGAAAAAAGGATTTTTTTTAATTTAATAATAAATTAGGTAACAAACGTTTTCTTTTTAATAGAATCTATCAGATTCT
Source organism: Loxodes magnus (assembly GCA_946699065.1). Taxonomy (NCBI): domain Eukaryota; phylum Ciliophora; class Karyorelictea; order Loxodida; family Loxodidae; genus Loxodes; species Loxodes magnus. The sequence goes on from CAMPDV010001523.1 coordinate 99,351, forward strand.
ACGGAAATATAAAATGAAGACTCAAATTAAAATGGACAGTAACTACTAATTTAAAATAACTAATAAATTTAAATTAAATAAGTGTTATAGGAATTAATAGACTAAAAGAAGAATAAAATACTACATGTGCAATAAATAACACCAATAAAAAATACTGCTACTAATAAAGTGAAATTTATAGAAAGAATAAATAAGATAATTTTAAAAATCTAATTAAGATATATCCAACATAAAGCGAAAAAAATTTATATAAAAAAAAAATTTAATTCAAAATCTTAATCCTTGGAGAAATAATTAGGAACGCTAAATGTAAGGACTTAAACTTTTAGAATATAAAAAAGATGATGCACATATGAAGCTCCATACCACATACCAAAGCATATTAGGAATTAATGACAAAAAAATGGAAATAAGCTGATAAAAATAGGTCACAAGGATGATTATTAAAAATTAAAAATTTTTTAATTTTAAATTTTATCTTTTAAATAGACTTTTTTTAATAATTTAAATATTTTCAACTTAAAAATGTAAAATTAAAGTTGATTTAATTCTGAATTTATTATATTTAATAACCAAAATAAAAAAGTAAATTTTTTTTCAAAAAAAAATGCAAAAAAAATTGATAAAACTAAAAATAAATAGTCAAAAAAATTTAATCAAAAAATTTATGAATTTGTAGAAATAAAATTTGGATCTTATTTAAATCAGATGAAATATTTAAAATTAAAAATTAAGGAAACATTAAGAAAATAATAATAATATTATTAAGTTTGGAAGACACAAATCAAAATTGGCAAAGGTAAAAATCTTAAAATTTTGAAAAAAAAAGTTTTAAATCTTAAACATTATTTAAAACACCTTTCGAGTTAGAAACAAGCGTTTAAAAAACGTTTAAATAAATTTTTTTTTCTTCAAATAATACACTTTTTTATGAAAAGTTTTCAGTAAACTATCAACTGTAGAAAAATTAGATTGTGATTTACCAAACTTAATCGATCTTTTAAATTAAAGTGAAGAAGCAATAAAAAAAAAGAAGTAAATAAGAAGCTCTGAAAAAAAATAAATGAAACAATAAAAAATATGTAATACTAAGAATAAAATATGATAGAAAAAATTTTAAAAATGAATATTAAAGGACATTTAAACCATGTAAAAAAGTATCTCATTCTCACCTGATGGTTAATTCCTTGCCAGTGCATCATCTGATACAACTATCAAAATCTGAAATCTCAAAGATCGTAAAGAAATCGTTACACTTTAAGGACATTCAGACTCGGTAAACAGTATCTCATTTTCACCTGATGGTTAATTCCTTGCCAGTGCATCATCTGATACAACTATCAAAAATCTGAAAATATCAAAGATCGTAAAGAAATCGTTACACTTAAAGGACATTCAAACTGAATAAACAGTATCTCATTCTCACCTGATGGTTAATTCCTTGCCAGTGCATCATCTGATACAACTATCAAAATCTGAAATATCAAAGATCATCAAGAAAATCGCAACACTTAAAGGACATTTAAGCTGAGTAAACAGTATCTCATTTTCACCTGAAGGTTAATTCCTTGCCAGTGCATCATCTGATACAACTATCAAAATCTGAAATCTCAAAGATCGTAAAGAAATCGTTTACACTTTAAGGACATTCAGACTCGGTAAACAGTATCTCATTTTCACCTGATGGTTAATTCCTTGCCAGTGCATCATCTGATACAAACTATCAAAATCTGAAATATCAAAGATCGTAAAGAAATCGTTACACTTAAAGGACATTCAAACTCGGTAAACAGTATCTCATTCTCACCTGATGGTTAATTCCTTGCCAGTGCATCATCTGATACAACTATCAAAATCTGAAATATCAAAGATCATCAAGAAATCGCAACACTTAAAGGACATTTAAGCTGAGTAAACAGTATCTCATTTTCACCTGAAGGTTAATTCCTTGCTAGTGGATCATCTGATACAACTATCAAAATCTGAAATCTCAAAGATCATCAAGAAATAACCACACTTAAAGGACATTCAGACTTAGTAAACAGTATCTCATTTTCACCTGATGGTCAATTCCTTGCTAGTGGAATCAGATGATAAATTTATCAAAATCTGAAATCTCAAAGATTATCAAGAAATCGTTACAATTAAAGGACATTCAAACTCGGTAAACAGTATCTCATTTTCACCTGATGGTTAATTCCTTGCTAGTGGATCATCTGTATACAACTATCAAAATCTGAAATATCAAAGATTATCAAGAAATCGTTACACTTAAAGGACATTCAAACTGAATAAACAGTATCTCATTTTCACCTGATGGTCAATTCCTTGCTAGTGGATCAAAAGATTAAATTTATCAAAATCTGAAATCTCAGAGATCGTAAAGAAATCGTTACACTTTAAGGACATTCAGACTCGGTAAACAGTATCTCATTTTCACCTGATGGTTAATTCCTTGCCAGTGCATCATCTGATACAACTATCAAAATCTGAAATCTCAAAGATCGTAAAGAAATCGTTACACTTTAAGGACATTCAGACTCGGTAAACAGTATCTCATTTTCACCTGATGGTTAATTCCTTGCCAGTGCATCATCTGATACAACTATCAAAATCTGAAATATCAAAGATCGTAAAGAAATCGTTACACTTAAAGGACATTCAAACTGAATAAACAGTATCTCATTCTCACCTGATGGTTAATTCCTTGCCAGTGCATCATCTGATACAACTATCAAAATCTGAAATCTCAAAGATCGTAAAGAAATCGTTACACTTTAAGGACATTCAGACTCGGTAAACAGTATCTCATTTTCACCTGATGGTTAATTCCTTGCCAGTGCATCATCTGATACAACTATCAAAATCTGAAATATCAAAGATCGTAAAGAAAATCGCAACACTTAAAGGACATTCAGATTTATTAAACAGTATCTCATTCTCACCTGATGGTTAATTCCTTGCCAGTGCATCATCTGATACAACTATCAAAATCTGAAATATCAAAGATCATCAAGAAATCGCAACACTTAAAGGACATTTAAGCTGAGTAAACAGTATCTCATTTTCACCTGAAGGTTAATTCCTTGCCAGTGCATCATCTGATACAACTATCAAAATCTGAAATCTCAAAGATCGTAAAGAAATCGTTACACTTTAAGGACATTCAGACTCGGTAAACAGTATCTCATTTTCACCTGATGGATAAATTCCTTGCCAGTGCATCATCTGATACAACTATCAAAAATCTGAAATATCAAAGATCGTAAAGAAATCGTTACACTTAAAGGACATTCAAAACTCGGTAAACAGTATCTCATTCTCACCTGATGGTTAATTCCTTGCCAGTGCATCATCTGATACAACTATCAAAATCTGAAATATCAAAGATCATCAAGAAATCGCAACACTTAAAGGACATTTAAGCTGAGTAAACAGTATCTCATTTTCACCTGAAGGTTAATTCCTTGCTAGTGGATCATCTGATACAACTATCCAAAATCTGAAATCTCAAAGATCATCAAGAAATAACCACACTTAAAGGGACATTCAGACTTAGTAAAACAGTATCTCATTTTCACCTGATGGTCAATTCCTTGCTAGTGGATCAGATGATAAATTTATCAAAATCTGAAATCTCAAAGATTATCAAGAAATCGTTACAATTAAAGGACATTCAAACTCGGTAAACCAGTATCTCATTTTCACCTGATGGTTAATTCCTTGCTAGTGGATCATCTGATACAACTATCAAAATCTGAAATATCAAAGATTATCAAGAAATCGTTACACTTAAAGGACATTCAAACTGAATAAACAGTATCTCATTTTCACCTGATGGTCAATTCCTTGCTAGTGGATCAAAAGATAAATTTATCAAAATCTGAAATCTCAGAGATCGTAAAGAAATCGTTACACTTAAAGGACATTCAGACTCGGTAAACAGTATCTCATTTTCACCCTGATGGTTAATTCCTTGCCAGTGCATCATCTGATACAACTATCAAAAATCTGAAAATATCAAAGATCATCAAGAAATCGCTACACTTTAAGGACATTCAAACTCAGTAAAGAGTGTCTCATTCTCACCTGATGGTCAATTCCTTGCCAGTGGATCGAAAGATAAATCTATCAAAATCTGAAATCTCAAAGATTATCAAGAAAATCGTTACACTTAAAGGACATTAAGACTTAGTAAACAGTATCTCATTTTCACCTGATGGTCAATTCCTTGCTAGTGGATCAGATGATAAATTTATCAAAATCTGAAATCTCAAAGATTATCAAGAAATCGTTACACTTAAAGGACATTCATACTCAGTAAACAGTATCTCATTCTCACCTGATGGTTATCTCCTTGCTAGTGGATCATCTGATACAACTATCAAAATCTGAAATATCAAAGATCGTAAAGAAATCGTTACACTTAAAGGACATTCAAACTCAGTAAAGAGTGTCTCATTCTCACCTGATGGTCAATTCCTTGCCAGTGGATCGAAAGATAAATCTATCAAAATCTGAAATCTCAAAGATTATCAAGAAATCGTTACACTTAAAGGACATTAAGACTTAGTAAACAGTATCTCATTTTCACCTGATGGTCAATTCCTTGCTAGTGGATCAGATGATAAATTTATCAAAATCTGAAATCTCAAAGATTATCAAGAAATCGTTACAATTAAAGGACATTCAAACTCGGTAAACAGTATCTCATTTTCACCTGATGGTTAATTCCTTGCTAGTGGATCATCTGATACAACTATCAAAATCTGAAATATCAAAGATTATCAAGAAATCGTTACACTTAAAGGACATTCAAACTGAATAAACAGTATCTCATTTTCACCTGATGGTCAATTCCTTGCTAGTGGATCAAAAGATAAATTTATCAAAATCTGAAATCTCAGAGATCGTAAAGAAATCGTTACACTTAAAGGACATTCAGACTCGGTAAACAGTATCTCATTTTCACCTGATGGTTAATTCCTTGCCAGTGCATCATCTGATACAACTATCAAAATCTGAAATCTCAAAGATCATCAAGAAATCGCAACACTTAAAGGACATTCAAAAAATGTAAAAAGTGTCTCATTTTCACCTGATGGTCAATTCCTTGCCAGTGGATCATCTGATACAACTATCAAAATCTGAAATCTCAAAGATTATCAAGAAATCGTTACACTTAAAGGACATTAAGACTTAGTAAACAGTATCTCATTTTCACCTGATGGTCAATTCCTTGCTAGTGGATCAGATGATAAATTTATCAAAATCTGAAATCTCAAAGATTATCAAGAAATCGTTACACTTAAAGGACATTCATACTCAGTAAACAGTATCTCATTCTCACCTGATGGTTATCTCCTTGCTAGTGGATCATCTGATACAACTATCAAAATCTGAAATATCAAAGATCGTAAAGAAATCGTTACACTTAAAGGACATTTAAACTGAGTAAACAGTATCTCATTCTCATCTGATGGTCAATTCCTTGCCAGTGGATCGAAAGATAAATCTATCAAAATCTGAAATCTCAAAGATTATCAAGAAATCGTTACACTTAAAGGACATTCAAACTCGGTAAACAGTATCTCATTTTCACCTGATGGTTAATTCCTTGCTAGTGGATCATTTGATACAACTATCAAAATCTGAAATCTCAAAGATCACCAAGAAATCGCAACACTTAAAGGACATTCAAACTCGGTAAACAGTATCTCATTCTC